>VXBI01004211.1:119938-141073 GCA_013397375.1 Toxostoma redivivum
CGGGCCTGGCCCGGCCCCCTCCCCTCCCTCCGCCCTGGGATTCCCTCCGTGCCGCGCCAGACGGGGAGGAGCGGCCTGCGGGTCCCTGCGTGGGGGTGGCGGCGGGGACTGGAGCCGCAGCTGGGGCTGGGGCCGAGGCCGGAGCTAAGCCGGAGGCCGCGGGGAACGCGTAGCGCTCCCGGTTGTGCCTCCCGTGTGAGGGAATGGCGGTGTCCCCGTCTCGGCGCAGCGCTCCCTGGGGGCCTGTGTGGGACGCTGCTCGTGCGGCGGCACGGTGAAAATACCGCCCGTTGTCGGGCTGGTTTTACCCCCAGCGCTCGGCGGCGGCCTCGGCACCAGGCTGGGACAGGGCTGCGTGACATCCGCACCTCGACAGCCGCGCACCGGCCGGGACAGGCGGTGCCGCCCTGGGTGCCAGCTCCCTGCCCGTGTCCCTGTGTGCCAGATCCCTTCCCGTGTCCCTGTGTGTCAGATCCCTTCCCATGTCCCTGTGTGCCAGTTCCCTGTCCGTGTCCCTGTGTGCCAGATCCCTGTCCGTGTCCCTGTTGCCCTCATCCCTGCCTGCCACCCTGTCCACCACACCTGGCTGAGCTCTGGGCAGGCTGGAGCAGGCAGAGCAGCAGCTGTGCCATCCTTGGGGGCAAAAGCTGTTCTGGGCATAAAGCAGGATGTTGTTTAAACATGGGTGTATAAAGGAGTTTGTCAAATTCCAGAGATTGCATTCTGCAGCTTAGGGGAGCAAATCCCAGTGAAATCATGTTTTAAATACCTAAGCTCCTTTATGGATATGGGCCCAAATCAGAGTCACAGAGCATGAACTTGACTCAGAGCACTAAAATCATAGCCAAATCTTAAGCTGTAGATTCAGCATCTTGTCCTTGCTTCATAATGGATCCTTAACAAAAGTGCTTCTATACCTCACTCTTGCTTGTTTCTAAGGTTTGCTTTTTCAGATTTAAAAGAACTGTTAAATAGACCAAAACATTTTTCTTCATCAAAATAAATCTTAATCACTTGATATATTCTCATTTTTTTTTACATTTTTGGAGGCCACTCTCAGCCTTGCCAGTCATAGGTTTGGACAACTTTACCAAGACAAAGCTGCTTCCTTCATGCCACCCAAATCTACCTGGCCATTTCTCAGTGCATGTGGCTCCCTGCATGCCTTCATGTAAGGCAGGAAAATAAAATGGCAAAAATTAAACTTTAGAGTTGATTCTATAGAGGAGAACACAAGTGTCCAGTATGTCTTTAAGAAGACGTATCATGCACACTGCTGTGTCACTTTTACGTATTTTCCTTCCTGTCCAAAACCTTTAGGATAAAACACTGAATAACCACAGACTCCTGTTCAGTAGGAACTGTAACCCAGTTGTAACCTGTGATGCAAGGTTCTTTGGCTTAATAAATATCTCCTATTAGTCACAGGGAGAGAGCAAACACTCTTTTAAAAAATGCTAATCTTACTGACAGTATTTAATATTCAGCCATGAAACACTCCTGACTCACCTGTCAGATTTGTCTCAAATCAGGGGAAGCAGAATTCATTAAACTGTTCTTTCCACATCCCTATCAAATCCAGGGATCTCATACACACATTTTCCCAAGCTTCTCTGCTGTTATTAGCAGTAGGCATTGTTCTCATAGCACTTTCACCTCTTTCTACTGATCACCAAAGGCCTGCCAGATTTACACACTAACGATAACTTCTGCAGGTCCTTCCAGCTATCCTGTTGTTTAAAAAATGATGAGAATGTCTCAATTTTGCACCAAATTTTCCACCTTTATTATTTTGAAACTGGCAATTCCCATCCTGCCTTTCACTGTAAAATTTGGATGGTGTCTGAGCTGTTACTCTCTTCATGTTCAGGATTTCACAGTCAGGTTATAAGACCTGCTAAAGCCTGCTTTCGGCAATTCTTAATTCCTCATTTGTTACTATTCTTCTCTTTTCTGGCCACTTCACTTTTCCACTTTCTTCCTAAGCTACAGAGCCACATTAGCTTCTTACTGCTCTGATCACAAGAATTGTTATTATTGAAATAGTTCTTTCTCTTTTCACACAAAATATGAATCCCATGGCCTTGTGCAGCACAGCTGCTCAACTGTACCTCAGTCCAAGTCTGAATTTCAATTCATTCATTTTTGACTGAGACACGTGTCAATTTTGTTTCCCTGTCTTATTTTATCATAGTCCTTGCACTATTTCAGTTATCTCAAAATCCTCCATATCTTAAACCTCAAAGAGCTTCAAGTTTATCTAACCCAATCCCACAGCAAGCAGGATTTTATTAACTTTACATTCCAAGTCTGCAAGCATTCTTATGCTTAATTGTATCTATGCAAGAATTTGTAGGTTCAGGTAATCAATAAGATAATTGATAATCTATTGATTCTAGTTCACAGTAGGGACAAGCTGATTGTGACATCCCAGCCTGGCTACCAATTCTACCTTCTAGGACACTGATTTGGTTACCTATAACTAATATACCTGCTGCTCACATAATGTATATTCCATTGTCTTTCTTTTGTAACATTTTATTCGAAGATTTTGAGATATTCTTTCTCATTTCACTAACCTTAAATTATATAAATTGTCATCCATTCATATTTTCTTTCCTTAGACTGCCTCCTTTGGTTTCAGCACTTTCTTACTTCTTCTCATTCTCCCAGAATACAGAGAGTTCAAGAGTTCAAACTATTCCTGCAGCAGACTATGTAAATTTTATGACACATGAGGAAGGTAACCAGGACAAGGTCCTGATTCTAATTCTGAAAGAGCACAGGACAAGGTTTATAGCAGTTCCAGGAGCTGTTTGTCTCTCCATAAGCTGTGCAACAGCTGAGCACCACAGAGACAGCAAGACCATGTCCCCAGTGAAAGCACCAATTGATTTCATTGTGGAGATCCAAGAAAGGTTTGGACTGGGTGTTCAGCAGCTGAACCAGCTGTTCCCTTGACAGCTGAGAGCTGTCATATCAATTTCCCCCAGGATTAATTTTAAGGCAGCTCTAATGTAGATGGAAGTGATGATACAAAGCAATCCCTTATCTCATGGAAGGCAAAGTGTGAGCACAGGAGCTTCAGCTCCTGCAGGATAACCCACTGAAACACATTCCCATTCCAGAAAAAGCCAAAGGCTACCACAGTAAGGATGATACCCTTTGGGGCTGAGAAAGGGCGTTTCAGTAAAGGATATTTTGTAATTGATGGAGATCAATTTTGTGCCGATAGGATACAATGGTGGATTTACCATTCCACAAATGCCAGCCTCTATTAACAACAGCTGCACAATGACCTACTTATAAAAAAAGACAAGTGAAAATTCCATTTTGGAAGACAGCTGCCTAGAAATTAATATTTCCAAATTAATGTGGAGAGCCTAAATACTACTGCCTCAGGCACTTATGCCAGAAAGGTTAAGTAGCACGTTTAATAGATAATCTCTATGATTAATTTATCAGAAAGAACCAAGTGGCTAATTTCCCCTAATTGAAATTTTCTGGCATGATAAAAAATTTTCATATATAATTCCACTTCCATTTAAATCCATTGTACTAACTTATTACATGAAAGCAAACAAACCTACAGTCTTGAATCCTGCTTTCTTCTTCAAGTAATGGAACAAAATACTTGCATGGACACATAGAAAGTAGTAGAATGGTTTCTCTTGATGACTGACAATAAAAGGGATCAAACATTCAAATCCAGTCCCAGATTTGGGACCCAGATTTGCAGAATGCTTCACAGCCATCAGCTTTTGTTTTTAGCTCTGGGACAAACCTGGCTGCAGCTCGCTGTTGGGGAATTGGGTGGACTAGGGCTGAGAGCACTTTGGAGGGATTGGAGCAGCTCTGGGGCAAAAGCACAGAGCAACCCGAGGTCAAGGGGCTGTGTCACTGCACTAACTCAGAAATACTTGAGCTGCTGGTCTATACCTACATTTTTAAGTATTTCTAATAAAGTAAGTGTCCTGCATTTCCAAGGGTGGGATGTCTTGCAAGGAGAGGTAATTTTTTTTTCAGACTGTGATATTCAGATACAAACTCCTCTTCAGATGTGGCACAGAGAGAGAAAAGTTTATGCTAAGCACAGACAGGAGGAAATTGCTCTGAATTTAACTTTGCTAGGTAAATCAGTTAGACAACATAAAGGGGAAAAGAAAAGGGTACCTGGCACATGCAACAGTGGGGGAAACTTGCAAGGGGAAAAGTAATATGGGTCTTATACAGAACAGAGAGCAGCATTTTTCTGTTTCCTTTGGGCCATGAGGTGATTTGTGTGTGGAAAATATCATGTACTGTAAGATCAATGTCTCCATTATATCCATGTTGTCATTTTTGTTCCCAGGCTTGTCTTTTCAGAATACTTTTAAAGTCTTTCTTGATGGTCAGGAGAGCAATCACAGGTGGTGCTAACTTTGATTAAGGCTCCCACTGCTAATTCCGTCTGTGTTGTACTGCTTGTCTATTGTAATTAATTTCTGTATGAAATAATTGTTTGGTTCTAGTAACTGTGTGGTTCATATAGTCCCCATTAAGACTTTTGATTCATTAGATAAAAGAAAATTTTGGCATGTCCAGGTTTAAGAAACATAGATATTGGTGGATCTTGTGCAGAGTTCAGCACCTCGAGGACTGAATTCACTGTCCAGATGCTTAGCACTCCTGAAACTTGTTGCAGAGCAGTTCCTTTTGACAGTGCTCAGAAAGTGAACCTCTGCCTGGTTCTCTGACAGGTTCCTGGTGAGTCACTGGAACTGGGACTCCACACGCCCAATCCCAGGTCTTGCTCCACATCTTTTGTACTTAAAAGTACAGCTGTTGATTAGATTCGTGATAGGTAAACATGTCTTGGCTAGAACTGTGTTTTTAATACTCTTTTTATCTATCACAGGTTTTACAGGTTCTAAAACTCATTCAGAGAAGTTCTGCAGATTGCACTCTCTACTTTCCCCCTCGGAGGGGTGGGGGATTCTAAAATATGCCTGTTATAGACCGGCTGGGTGTCCGCAGACTTTGCCCTAGGAAGGAGCCCCCAGCGTGGAGAAGGGTGTGAGGGTTGCAAGCAGAGCTGAAGCCCCGGGCCCGCTGTCCCCGGCAGGGCAGGGCAATTCCTGCCGGGGAAACGCCGCCTCCCGGGAGCGGCCGGCGGGAATCGCTGACAGCGAGCCGGGCGAGCTCAGGAGAGCCGAGTGCGGGAGCGCGGAGTGCGGTCGTGCGGTGTAGAGTGAGGGGTGCGGGATGCGAAGTGCGGAGTGCGGGATGCAGAGTGCAGAATTCGGGATGCGCAGTACAGGATGCAGAGTGCGGAGTGCGGGATGCGGTTGACGGGATGCGGGATGCAGAATGCAGAATTCGGGGCCGCTGCGCTGCTGTGCAGAGCGGGACCGAGAGATGGCGGTACCGCACTGAGAATTCGCCACTCGTCTGTGAGGCCTGCCCGGTCCTTCCCTGCCCGGGAGCTGCCAAACGGTCCCGAAAAGGAATTCTGAACTTCTCTGCTTTCGCTGTTCATACACGCCATGGTGCTTTTGGATGCCATCAGGGCAGTCTATCTCGTTACCCACGGAAGGTAACGGGAGAATCCATGGTTTCACTTAATAATAAACATTTTTGAAATATATCATCCTTAAAATATTAGAGATTTGTCCAAAGCATGAAATAATTTTTTATGTATATAAAACTCAATTTCTGAAGTGTGAAAAATTCTTTTTTTTTTTTTTAGTAAGACATTGTGCTGGTTTCAGCTGGGGTAGAGTTAATTTTTTCACGATACGGGGCTATGTTTTGAATTTGTGCTGAACATAGAGTTGATAATATTGAAATGTTTCTGGTTTTGTTATTGCTGAGATTACACAGAGCCAAGACCCTTTCTACTTTTTGTACTGCCACACTGGCAAGGAAGTTGGGGGTGCTTGGGAGGTTGGGAAGGGACACAGCCAGGACAGGTGACCCCAGCTGACCCAGGGGTGTCCCACACCTTATGGTATCAGTATGTGAAGGGGGGAAGGAAGAGGAAGGGGTTTGGAGTGATGGTGTTTGTCTTCCCAAGTCATGGTTTCAGGAGATGTGGCCCTGCTCTCCTGGAGGTGCTGAACCCCTGCCTGCCATGGGAATTAATTCCTTGTTTTGCTTTGCTTGTGTGCACAGCTTTTGCTTTCCCTATTAATTGTCTTTATCTCAACCCAGGAGTTTTCTCACTTTTCTCCTCCCCATTCTCTGCGTGATCCCATTGGTGGGAGGAGAGTGAGCCCTGCAGGGGCTTGAGGGCTGCTGGGGTTAAACCATGACAGGCACCCTATCATAGAACCATGGAATCAGAGACTGTGCTGAGTTGGGAGGGACCCATCAGAGCCATGCAGTCCAACTCCTGGCCCTGCACAGACACCCCAACAATCCCATCCTGTGCCTGTGAGTGGTGCCAAACTCTTCTTGAGCTCTGGCAACCTCAGGGTCGTGCCCATTCTCTGGGGAGCCTGGGCAGTGCCCCAGCACCCTCTGGGGGAAGAACTTTTTTCTGAGATCCAACCTAAACCTCTCCTGGTACAGCTCCAGCCACTTCCTGAGGTCCTGTCCCTGGTCAGGAGAGTGAAGAAATCAGAGAAATCCTGAAATCAAAGAAATCCTTTGTGAGGATGCTGAAGACCCCAATGAGGTCTGACCTCAGTCTCTTCTCCAGGCTGAGCACACCAAGTGTCCTGAGCTGCTCCTCACTGAGGGCTTCCCCTCCAGACCCTTCCCCATCCTCATGGCCTCCTCGGGCACTCTCCAATGGCTCCATGGCTTTTTTATGCTGTGCTGCCCCAAACTGCCCCAGTTTGGGGAGGTGAGGCCGCCCCAGCCCAGAGCAGAGCAGAACAATTCCCTCCCTGGCTGGGCTGGCAGTGCAGGGCCTGATGCCCCAGGACAGGGATGTCCCTCCTGGCTCCAGGGCACTGCTGGCTCAGATCCCAGTGGCCACTGACCAGGAGCCCCAGGTCCCTTCCTGCAGCTGCTCTCCAGCCTCTCATTGCCCAGCCCACCCTCACAGCCAGGGGTGCCCTGTCCCTGGGGCAGAATCCAGCACTTGCCTGTGTCAAACTTCACATGGCTGGGGATTGTTCCTCTCTCTCGTTTGTCTGGCTCTCCTTGCTGGGCCTCTCTGCCCTCAAAGAGTCAACAGCTCCTCCTAATTTAGTGTCATCAGCAAACTTCCTTAGTGTTCCTTTGAGTGCTGGCTCCAAATCCTTAATGAAGATGTTGGAAGCACAGGGCTGAGGATGGAGCCCTGCAGAACCCAGCTGGTGACAGGGCCCCAGTCTGATGTCACCCCAGCCACTGTCACCCTTTGTGCCTGACCTGTGAGCCAGCTGCTCACCCATCCCACCGTGTGTTTATCCAGCTGGATGCTGGGCATTTTGTCTAGAAGGATCCTGGGAGAGATGGTCTCAAATCTTTGCTGAAGTTCAAAAAGTTCCCTTGCTCAGCCAGGTGGGTTACCCTGCTGCAGAGATCAGGTTTGACAGGGAGGGCTTTCCCCTCCTGCAGCTGTGCTGGGTGTGACTGATGTCTGCATCGTCCTGGCAGACCCTCAACACCTCCCAGAATAATCTTTTCCATGATTCTACCAGGCTCTGAAGTAACACTGACAAGCCTACGTCAGTCCAGGGTCCTTCTTGCCCTTCTTGAAAACTGGGACAACCTTCACCAGCTTCCAGCCAGCTGGGACCTCTCAAGATTCTTAAGACTGCTCAAAAATCTTTCTCCTTTAAAGAAATAATTATGTGGGCCAAACCCCCTGTAACACAGGTGGGCCAAGAACATAAATTCTACTATTGTGGGGAAAAAATCCAATTCTATATAATAGAGGTATTTTCTACCAGTTTGTCTTTATTACAGGTAGCTTCTCATCTCTAGAAAAGGGAGCCAGAGTAGAAGTGAGTTTTAAACCACCATGTTTTAATTACTTGCCATTCTAAAAAAGGTAATGACTACTAAGGTTTAAAACACAGGTAGGAAATGGGCTAAATTTCAGAGAGACATAAAATTGTCCAACAGGAGCTTTTTAATATTGGAATTATACTAATAATTGTACTAAACAAAATAATAGCTCTATGTGATTTAGTATATTTATCACTGATTTGGAAAAAAGCAAAATTTGACACGGGAGCAGCAAAATCTGAAGATGACAGGTTATTTATGTGAGGGTTAGAGAGGCCCAGAAAGAATTTCAAAAGACCCAGTTGGGGTAGCATCACCTGGGCAGGCTGATGGCACACAAAAATCAAATTTGTTAAGTACAAAGCGCTGAGCTATTGAAGGGAAGAAGGGGAGTTACTTGTATAATTCCCTCTCATAAAGGGTCCCAACTTAGAGAGCAGACTGAGGTCACGTTTAGCTGTGGTCAAAACAGGTAAACAAAATTTTGGTGTGCATAAAAAATGATAATTAAAAAGCTGAAGAATGTTTGATAAATTAGTATTTTCATATAGAAGGAAGTGTAATGATACAAGCTCAAAGATCTCAATAAAGGATACCTCAGGGTTAGGTGAAATTATTAAAAGGATGAGAAGAATGACCTGGGCAACAGAAAAGGCAAACTGAAAGATGTTTGGCATGAAGGGCCTTGATTAAAAAAATAAATAAATAAAATTTTTAAAATTGCAGTGTATTACAGAAAAGGTAGATCTTGAACCTCAGTACTTGCTGTCTTGTAACAGGAAACAAAGGAAAATTTGTTGTGAAATGCAAAAAATAACAACAATAATAAAAACATATAATTATATTAAAAAACCTAATTCTTAAGAAAAATCATTGAGACCAACAGTTTCACAAGATTCAATAGAATTTCAGTGGCTAAATTGTTACCAGTGGCACTGGAAAGCAGTGATTCTTTGACTAAAAACCTGTAGGAAGTGTATGGAAATATCATGCTTCCTGTTTTTACCATACAAAGAGATGTAACACATACAGCAGATTATTCTTTACTTATGGGTCTTCTACATCTTCCCCCAAATCATCTGTTGGTGGCTTCCATTGGAAACAAAGCATGAGGCTGTGTGTGCACTAGGTGAACAAATTCTGTACCCACACTGCACAACATTTCTGTGGTGAGTTGAGTTTTGCAGTGATCATATTCTTTCATTATACTGAAACCACAAACAGATTGCAGCAAGCTTGAGATGCAATTCAATGGACCAAACAGCAGCTTCCTAATTTGCATGTTATTTACCTAAAATTATAAGAACAGGCAGTTTCCTGAGGAAAATAAATTACTTAAAGTGATACAAACCTTTACATTTCTGCAGAACAGCCCAAAGTGTCTCTGTTCTTTCCTGGAGCATGGAACTTCTTCAAACCCTTAAGAACACTATCTAGCTTCTTAGCTATCCAATTTGGGCTCCCAAATACCCAAGACAAGGCTTCAGGCTGCAGAAACATCCTGCTTTGAGTACTGCTGAAGTTGTTCGGTCTCTCCCAAAATTGTTGCTGCTCCTTTTGGGCTAACTCGATTGAGGATCCAAGGAGTTCACTACTGCATGAACAGTTAACATCTCTGTAAATATCTGATAGGGAACACACATGGAAGAGAACCCCAATCTCATTCTTTCCAAAAAACATAGTAATTCCCTGCTTTGGTTATCAGCCCACAAAATGAATGTAATGGTAACACTTTATGTGAATGGTAATGAGTTAATTAACATTTCTCAAAGTCCTAGAACCTCAGATTAATAGTGCTCTGGAGTATAAAGACCTAATATTATTTCATTGAGCATTTGTCATTTAAAAAGCTCTATGCCTAAAGCTTTAATCAATCTGTAAAGATGAGAGCAATTTCCTTTTTGTCACATTTAGGTCTCATCTCTGCTAAGATGCCTGTGTAGTTGAACCCTGCATTTCCTTGGAAAGGAGCACGGGTACCACTGTTTATATGATCATGGAAGGCAAACCCAGCAGTAGAATCCTACACTTGAAAAAGTTGGAAGAGTTATTTTAGGAAATGCTTTTCCTGAGTTTACAAATTGTGACAATAAATTGCTTCTATTACCACAAAAAAACCAAAACTATTAGTTTTAGTTCATAGTTAACTATCAGTTAACGATTGTTTTGCTAAAGCTACCAAGTAATAGAATTTCTAAAATGTGTTTTTTTTTTCTAACAAAGACTGTTATCTTTTGTTAGATTAAATAATTTCTGGCTACCAGATATAAATCTGTTTTGGTAGTCCAGGAATATATTAATTTTGGGTACAATACCTCTTTAGACAATTGATTGTAACCATTGTGTAGGAAATTAATTTATAATTTTCCATTATATCAGAAAGAAAGGGGATTCTTTTGAATAGCAAGCACACAACCACGAATTTTCAGTAACACTACTACAGAAGACAGAGCTTTTTTTGGTGGTCAAGAATATTTATTTAGTTCTATAGCAGTGCAAAATCCTTTCAGATATGTAGGTGTGACTGGAGGCTAAAATTTCACGGTCAATTAGCGGCTGTGGCACAGACATTACTGGGGCAAGCCAGGCCCCCTGACAGGTAAACTCCTGACAGGTATTTTTAGACATCACACAAAAACTTCATCCCTTGCAACCCTTTACAAGCAGTGAAGCTGAAATAAAACTTCTATTCTTATTTATTCTTATTAATGTTTGGAAGAAAAGCAATGGTGACTCCTCTGATTTTTATATCACATTTTCTTTACAGTTTCAATTTACTAGTTGTCAGCCTGGCCCATTTAATATTAAAAGTTACTATTGCTGACTTCAATATGAAAATGAAGATAAATTCAGAGAAGGCAAGCAATTATTCTGCTCCTGATGTAAGAGCCAGAGAGATTATTCAGTCCTAAGTGGTGACAAACCAGCAGGAGAAGGACTCAGGTAAAAAGAAAGCAAGCAGATATTTTATTCGTGTGGAAGGGTAGCAAAGCTGTTAAAATATGTGTGCTCTTAGGCTACATTCACAGTAAAAGCAGAACTTCACCTTGCTCAAGCCTGGTTTGCAGGTCTGTGATCCAGTTGTCCTGGTTTTGTTTTCATAAGATGACTCCATCAGCTGGGGAAATGGGGTTCTGCTGAAAACAATGGGGAATTCATTCTGTTGTTAATTGAATTACATCAGTTCCTATAACTATTACTTTTCCAAGTAATTGTTATATTTATTATTTGTTGTGTTAGCATTAATTAAATATTAATCGTTATAATTATGCATAATTATATACATATTACACATTGTACTGATATTGCACATATACTATACAATAGAGAGTAAATGTCTCATAACATGCTATTGACCTTAAATGCTACTTCTTTCCAAATAAGAGGTATTTTTCACCATGGAAATGCTTTAATACAGACATTTCAGTTACTTTTGTTTCTAGAAAAATAATTTTTTGCAGTCATACAGCCTGATCTCCTCAGCTAAATTTAACACAAAGATGTTAAATTTAATTTTGCGCATATTTAAAAAGCAGCACAACTAAACTCTCAGGATATATTCCTTACTCTACACTCACTTCTTTAAATGTCCCTCATCCTGCAGTGAATCGAACACACATCTGAGGAGGAGGAATTTGCAGCATCAAACAGGAGGTGACTTTAACTGTTTTGGTCATGTGCATATTAATTCAAAATTCTGGCAAGTTCCCCATGTGTGATATTTCAATTGCAAGTCGAGTCCCTGAAGGGGAGCAAAGACAGCTTTAAAGCACCACTCACACGCAGTTCCTGGCAGCTGACCCACTAAAGCAGAGCTCTGAGGCTTGGGCTTTGCACCACTCCCATTTCTGCAAGTGGTTTCCTTCCTCCTCTCTTGGTGGGGCTCCTGCTGGGAATATGACCCACATCACTGGAATAGACAGGGATGTGCCAGTCTGCATCTGCTACAAAACAGACTAAAAATACCCCCAACTGGACAGTGTCATTTGGTGCACAGCAGCACAAAGCCTGGGAATGAAAACCGGGCTGTCAGCAAAGATAAATGATGGTTCAGCTGCATGCCAAACAAATCTCAGGGTCTTAGGAAACCCAGAAACAACCATCTGATATTCTGTTATAAACTTAATGTCTCAAGATTTATTATCATTGCAATTTAATGAATTTGCATCAGTGAAAGCATAAGAAGAATGTCTCACCCAAGTTTACTATTAATATTTTAAGGAATGAGCCCATCTTGCAGCTTGTTTCAGTTCAAGGAAGTTCTCTGGAAATGTAGATTTTGTTCTTGAAGATGCTACCCTCGGGTTGACATTTTTTTCCTCTGCACATCAGATGAGCCTGATTCTTTTGCCAGTCTCTCTCTTTAAAATCTCAATTATATAGACTGAGTCTTTTCAAAAAGATCTACAAGTTACTGCTGTCCTTTCTACAGATCCTGTTTGATTTACCTGCCTTTTTGATTTTGCTTGTCTGTATTATCAGATGCTTGAATTTGAAAGGCATGGTCATACAGGGGGCAAAATTTATTACACTGAAAATAGCTGCGGGTTCTTAAATTACAGATACAACTTCATACCTCATCATTCATGATACTATCCAAATTTTCAGAGGATAAATTCTCCAGATCTTTGCATTTTTGAGGACTTCAAATTCCTTTTGAATTGGATTTTGAGGATATTTACAAATATTATTATCATTAAATAAATTGCTGACCTTGAAACAACATCTCACCTTCATTTTATGTAAAATGGGGGTGTGATTAGATACAGAATGGAATCACAGGTCCTGGGTCTTCAATGAGATATACGTGCAAATGGATCTCACTGTAAGACCAGCACCATGATTTTTAAAATCATTAAGGAAAAACACGACTGAAGCTTACAAGCTTTTGCTAGTGCTACTAGCTATGGCTGAAAACCCCCAAATTACATGTATACTGCTGTACAGCTGGAGAAAAGAGCTTTATAAGGATTTCTATTCATATGTTTTCAGAAAAATGATTGCAGACTCTTAAAAACATATGGTGTAAAACCACTACAGATTGAACTTCATACTTGTTATGTTCTGTGCTGGTTTGCCAATTCTGCATTCACAGAAACCATGAGATATGAGCTTGTTTTTTTCAGGAACCCACCATTCCTAGAATTATAAGATGAAGCAAAACATGAAGTTGCCTGGAACTTGCAGTCAGAAACGCCTACATTAGCATCTCTGAAGATGGGCTGTGGGTTTTCAATCCATATGAGGAGAAAACCCCAACTCCTGCTAGGGACACGTGTGCCTGATATCCAAATGTAACTTTTCTGGGATCACCCTCCATACACAGGCAAGAGTTTATTAGTTTAACACAGGGGTCAAGCTCATGTTTGTGGGCAATTATTCCAGGAAATAGCAAATTGTGTTACCCCAACAAATCTACAGATTATTTATTCTCTAAAAACAGTATCGAGCAGATTGGGGGATACATGTGCATGTTCTACATTTTAATTTAAGAACACTGTAGGAGAAGTTTTTCACTACTTGTGTGACAACTTATTGATTAGGTTTTTTATTTCCTATATGACTATGCATTTCAATGTCTTTTCTTCTCCTTTTTCTTTTATGCTAAACCAAATGCTTGTCAACTACATCACTGTGGCTGAAATATTTTCCCATTAAAAAGGAAGAAGAGCTCACTCTGTTATTTATTACCTTCTCATCTTCCAGCTCCTTGAATTACAATTATCCTTGAGATGTGAATACAGTGTGCTGACACTCAATACCACTATCAAAGCTTAACTTTGCAAGAATTATATCATATAATTTCTTTACTCTTGGGATTCCAAAAGAAAAACTAATATATGAAAACTCAACAACAGAAAACAACTGATGTATAGAATTTGTATGGCCTATGATCACTTTGTCTTATCTCCCCTTTCTTTTAGTAACTGGTGGCTTGACGGGTGCCTAAAATGATCTGAAATACACATATTTGACTTAGAGTATCTTGACTCATTACTGTGAAATGAAAAAAAGATGCATCCATAGGTATTGTTCATCTTGTCTTTGAATTATTTAGCAGTGCACACACAAAGGAAGATCTTCCTTCCCTCAGTTGTCAGTTGCTATCATGGGGCTGTTGTCTCACGGTCCCCCGTGCTCACAGCCGTGACAACTCACACAAGAGTTGCATAATTCATATGTGCAGTTCTGGTGGGACTGATGGTTTGTTTCCTGCCTCTCACACCAGGCACAACTGTGATCTGATAGTCTGATACAGACTTGCTAGCTTATTCTACCTTCTTTTACCATACTGCCATTGATTAGACGTCATGTAAAAGAGCTGGGAACCACAATTATCAATTTCAACAAAGCAACACACAATTTATATTGACAGATGAGTTGTGACCTTTGGAGCCCAACGACAATAGAGAGGTTTGTATGTGCCTCTTGAAACAAGGAGGGCACAGAAATGGAGACAGGGGATGCAGGGAGCACCATTAAGCAGTCACTCAGACATCAAGGGCATCTCTCTGCCTGGTGCAGCTGCAGTATCTCAGTTTTGTGGGATGTCAGAGAAATACCTTCTGGTAGCCCTTAATTTTCAACTGTGGAATTTCTGGGCTGTGTAAAAGACAACAACAGAGTGAATCATAACCCCTGTGAGATCTGCTCCTGCATCCCTGGCATGTGTCCAGCAGTGCAGGTTATCTGTACCTAATAACAGCCACTTGGGTACCATTTTTGCTGAGAAAGCTTAAAGAGCAAGCAAGCAAGCAAACAAAAAAATTACGGGGCACTGTATCATCAACTTTAGTTTAGTGATGAGGGGAGCAAGCTTCTCAAACCTGGTATCAGATGTGCCGAGGAGAGCCTGGCCCCACAGGAGGGTGACGATACAAACAAACCACGTACACTCTTGGCAGCAGCCACTGAGAAAGTATGAAGGCATTGGAAGCTGACTAAACAAATCAGGAACCTGAAACCACCCAGTGAGGTCACCCGTGCTGGTGCCAGGGAGGTCACCTATGCTGGTTTTCCTGTTGGAGCCAGAGGAAAATGGTCCTTGGCCAACCAAGCACTGAGGGCTGCACTCTCCCATGGAAAACAGACGAGCCAAGTTTTAGTAGGTAAGTCCCACTCTTCTCTGACAACATCCTGAATGCCTTCTCAAGCACAGGTGGCCAAAGCTCTGTTGTGGCCAAAGATGGGCTCATGAGCATCTCCCATTCCATGATGGCACCAGGAGACCTGGCCTGGTTTGGACAGGACAGCCAGAAGAGGCTCAGCATGGCAGGTAGAGCAGCAGTCACTGAGGAAGGAAGCCTTGTCAGTCTCACAGGGTGTTCCTGCCCATGGATTCCTGCCTTCCTGTCAGGAGGTTTCTTCCATCCCAGTCTCAGGCATAGATGGATCTATGATACACAGTGAAACACTGAGCATTTCAGTAATTAATGAGGAATCTACTACACTTTTCTCTATGTTATCAAGCAATTCAGCAAAGTTTCATCCATGAAATATTCACTTATGTGTTTCCCTGTTATCCTTCTGTTCAAACTATTTTCATAATTCTATGTTCTCAATTACAAAATTACTCCGTATTTGGCAGTCTTCCACAATAAAAATCTGTATAGGCAAAAGGTAATAACAGTACCACTAAGGCAGCTGAAATTTAGTTGCCTTTGTTACAGTGCCCTGACAAAAACTAAGTCAATGCAATTGCATTTGGGCCCCTATCCAGTCTCTCTGCAACAATTCCATGTTGCAGGAGTTACCACATGGAAATGATTTAAAACTACCATTTAGGCTTCTTTCTAGACCACTTTAAATATTTATATATATTTATAAATATGTATTATTTTTGTGTATTTGTATTAAGTTAAATAAAATTTACTATTATTATGGTAAAACATTTAGTATAGACTGTTAAAATAACAATTTTATATTCAATATAAGGCACTTACTAAAAAAGTTGAATTTTGTTATCTGAAACATACACAACACTTTTGTGGAATCAGTTGAACGAGGTCAAACAAACATAATTTGGTAGGTAGCCTCTATTTTCTAACGTTTAATAGAATGGACACTATTTTTCTATACCAGTTTATAAATGTTTTAGGATTAATTCTATTTCACTTCTTCCTAAATAGTATTTAGACTCTATAATATTACAAGTCCCTAATACCCTATTAATAAGTGGGGTCAGTTACATAGATTTACATTTTACTTTTTGTCAAACCTTACAGTGCCATATTACTTAAATGCCAAATTAAGTAGAAAAAAAATCAGTTCTCATTCCCACATTTGCAGCCTGTTTTAAAACAATATTCTAAGTTCTAGTATGACTGAATGTCAACAGTTTTGTCTCACAAATATTCTCTCAGCATCTCTGTGTTTGCAGCATACCTTGAACGGTTCTAAGGCAACTGCTAATGCCTTACTAATAATGAATTCATGTTCATTTGTTACTCATCAGAATGATTTTTTTAAATATGAAGATTTTTCCAGTATTGAGATGGCCATGCAAACTATTTTACCACAGCTGGCTGAGAAGTACGTCTTTGCAGTTTTGCAAGATGATTCCTTTTTGTGAAAGTTTTCAAAATAACAAGCAAAATGAGATCCCAGACCTGTGAATCACCAGACAGTCAAAAAGAATTATGCATATGTTTAAGTATTTGACTTCCTAAAGCAAAAATATGGCGTGCTAGTGACCCCTTTGTGTGTGCAGTTGGGAACAGCCCATTCCACGCTGCAACAGGCAAAGCATTTACGTTAGAGCCTAGTCCTTCATTCAATCCCAACTGAAAGTCATTTTTTTAAGCAGAACAACAATTTAAAACCAAACACATCTTCTTCTTCTTCTCTGGACTAGGGACACTGACCTTATAAATATCTGAAATTCTTCCACTGCCTGTAAACAAGAATGGACTGCAGGCAGTCATGATCATATGTCCCTCTGACAAAACACTCTTACTCCTTGGCTACTTTTTGAAAAGGTTGTTTGCTGTCAATCAAGTCACAAGTTCTGCTTATAATAATGGTGATGACATCAGACCTGTAGAAGAGAAGATTAGCATGGGGAGTCTAAATATATAAACCAGAAGGTCATGGGACACATCCAGTGTCAGTTGAAGTCAGTGGCCCCCATTCAGTTTGATCAAAACTGGACTGATCCACGCGGGATTAAGAGGTTTATATACTTCATATATTTATTTATTTATTTTCCCTATAACCAGTATGGCTTGCAGCCTAGCATTTTTTAAGGTGACCTGGATCTTTGATTTGTCTGACAAGAAAAGGGGGGTGTCCCTATTTTTAGTTTTAGGTAGGCATTTATAGCCAGCCGTGTTCAGTGTTTCCAGAGTGGGACTGGCTCCATGGAGGTACCGGGCAGGAGCTGCTCCAGAGAGCCCTGGGGCTCTGCCCACACCTGCTTTTGCCAGTTGTGCTGTTTCCAGAGGCTCTGGGCAATAGGCCAGCTCGTGTGCTGAGCCTCAGGTTGGACACAATGGTGGGGCAGAGCACCGAGGGCATAAAGCACAGGTCAGCAGCTTTCCTGGCGGGCAGCAAAGGGCTCAATTTCATTTGTCTGAAATGGGATTTTCGTTGTCCGGAGCTGCAGGACAAAAGGACTGCTCTCACTCTGGCAGCTGGAATGGATGATTTGTGAAATGTATTTTTAGAAGCCCGATTTGCCTACATGTATGCCTGCATTGTCTAACATGCAGGCAGCAGGAGTGTGTCAGGCTGTGGCCACGAGGGCTGTGACACACTGTACAGACTGTACAGCACAGCCCCAGCCAGAGCTGCTGCTCACTGCTGCCCAAACCCACCTGCACACACAGCCCCAACAGCAGGGCAACACTGCAGCTGCTCATCCTGCACTGCAACCTGCTCTCACTACAGCACTCACAGCAATTACTAACCACAAAGGGAAAATCTCTGCTGATACAATAGGACATTAGTGGTCAAGTCTATTTTCCAAAATTACCCTGGTTTTCCCCACATTTCCTTTTCCAAAATGTATCTCCATCTGGTTAACAAAAACAACCTCTTGTGAATTAGGTTTTTCCTTTAACACACTCTTTAGGGATTATATTACTAACGTTCATCCTCCTAATCTTATCCCACACCTTGCTGATAGGCATATCCTTATTAACATCTGCACATGGCTATTGTGTCAGTGCTGCTTTTTTCCCAAGCTAATGATTTCTTCCTCCTACAGCCCGTGACATTGAGTTGCACTCATAATATGTTTCAAAGCTGCTTCCCTCTTTTTTTAAACAACATTGCTACAGTTTTTTGTTTAAACTGTTGACTGATTTCCTTCCCTTCCTATTCAAGGGAGGTCTTGGAAAGCACTTTTTACATATATGTAACATCAATGGGGAAAACATAAATATAACTGAATACATCTATTCTATGCTGATCTACATAGGACTTTACTGAATAGTTAATCATACTACCATCTTCCAAAATACAATTCACAAAATTAAAAAAATAAATATTACATTGTAAGAACTCAGAAAAATAATTTTAATGTACAATGTCACAATAGGTACCTACACCACATATTTTCTAGCCCTTGAGAGTTTCCTCTTTATTCTGCATTGGTTATTATACACTCTGTTGAATTGCATGTTTTCATGCCCTGTTTATATCAGGAAGTGTGAACTTCCTATTTATTTCATAGTCTGTCTAAAATTCCTGCCATCTGGTAAAACATACTAACTTCAAGGCTATGATTCTTACAAGTCCTTTGTGCCTTTATGCTCTCAATCTATAAATTTAATCTGCAGTAAATTTCAAATGAAATGTCTGCTCATTAGAGATAGCTATGTGCTAGAAGTTGTTATACAACATTGTAAAAACAACCCCTCTAACAGTATGTAAATAAATCCAGGGAATCAAAATAAAAAAATATTACTATTCTGTGTAACTCCACTGTTAGAGTTGACAGAAGCAATTTCTGCATGCTCCACTGAATACAATTAAATCAGTAGGATTACAAAATAGGAGCATATTTGGACACCTCCAGATAGTGTGAAAGAACACATTGGTGTATTGAACTGTAAGACTCAGTCTGTAGAACAGATTTCTGCCTGTGAACACAGTGCACTTTAGTCAGTATGGTTCATGTAGTTTTGGGACCTTTTGATAAAACTGCATTTTGGTAAAACAGGGTGAAAGAGTTGTGGTGGTGTCAGCTCCTGCAGCAGCACTCCCAGCTGTTCCCAGGACAGGAGAGGCTGTGTCCTGTCAGCAGCACATGACACTCTTCAGATGGCCAGGAGCCACAGGGGATGTGGCTTGGGGAGGAGAGGGGCCCTGGAGAGCAGGACAGGCAACAAGAGCTCAGCAGATCCAGGCTTTTGTGGGCCAGGCCTGGAGGGGACATGCAGGTCCCAGTGCAAAGCCAAGGGAGAGGGCAGAGTTTGCCTTGGCAGCTCCTGGGGTTTGTGTCTTCTGCAGCACTGCTCAGGCTGACACAGCACCAACACTCCAGCTCCTCAAGAGCTGCTCCAGATGGGTCACTCTGCTCCCCACGGCCAGGAAGGATAAGCATCCCCAAAAACACGTCTGTTTGTGTATGTTCATATCTCCCTCTTCATTCGTGAAAAAAAACCTGAAAGCAAAACAACGCTAAACCAAAAAAAGGCTAAACCAAAAAAAAGGAATACCAAAAAAACAAGAGGCATTTTGTGGGTTTTTTTTTTAGATTACTTTTAGGTCTTGCCTCAATATCTGTCCTGGAAGGAAGGAAAGAAAAATCATCCTAGTATTTTATTTTGTCTTTCTCTTCCTCTTCAGCTTCTTTTGACTTCCTTTATGCTCAGTTTTTCCACTTCATACCTATACCTTCTTCCAAACAAAACCTTGCTGAAATCTCATAACTTTTTATCCTTTTTTAAAAATCGACCATTTAGTTAAAAGCAAAAAAAAAAAAGTAAAAAATTACCACCTCCAGCCCTTTATTGTAGTCCTCCAGTACAAAGAATACTCAACACCTCTTTCTCTCTTTAAGGAGCCAGCAATAAGACCGCCTTCTGTTACCTTGTGTCTTTCCAAGTATTTCCCAGGTATCTCTTAATTTGAGGACTCAATTTACTAGGAAGAGACATGCTTAGTAGGCATGTAAGAATCAGAAGAGTTCAGAGGGAAGGCACTGATGAGAAGCCTGGTCTGCCAGCAACCATCTGTTCTGGAGAAGGAAACAAAGCCACAGATTGCTCCTAGGCAGCTCCCGCAGACGCTACTTGAGGACTATTTCTAGCTTGTGGCTAGAAGGTGTCCAATAAATTGACAATTTCACTTCTTCCCACAGAGTTTTCTGATTAGCAGCACTGAAATTACTGTTATTTTCACTTAGTGAGTATCATATCCAAGTGTGTGGGTTTGGGTTTTTTGGGGGAGGAATTAGAGCCAGATGATTGGATGCTGAGCCCTGTGAGCAAAATTTTTGCTTACATGTATTTCAATAATTTTAAACTATTCTCTTACTACTACACATTACCTTATTTTCTAACTTTACGAGACATTTCTGTACATTACTAAATGCTTGTTCCATTTAGAATGTAAGATTCTAAATAAGTGATGTAAATAAGAAGCAATCACTTTTTACTAAGGAAGATAGGATTAACAGAGACTCTGTGGAAACAGGATTTGAAAATACATCATTTTGTACAGCAGACTTCTGCACAAAACTGGCATTAAGCCTGAGAAATAATATGAAACCAGTTTAAACTCACACCCCAGACCAGGACTATTTCTGAACAATTCCTAAAGCTGGTAGCACCGCGACAATTATGTCAAAGGGATCAGTTTGAGATGGTGCTTGTGCGTTTTACTTAATTCCCAAATAAATGCATTGAACACCAGTGTTGAATCCTGCAGTTTGTTCAGCAAATGACTTAGGGCAGAAAAGGAATAAAGAACTTTGCAGGTGCCGCCAGCGATCTCCATCTCTTGAATCGGGACACTGCATCTGACCCCAAAACAAAAGAGTGAGAACCTTCACAATTTCGAGCCCATATAAAATATTCACAGATTAATTTATGCCCTTCTCCCTTTTTGTGCCGCCAGGCCGCCCCTCAGGCTCTTTGCACCACACCCAGGGTCGGACCCCGCGATGCCGCCGACTGCCGACCCGACCCGACCCCTCCCGCCCCGTCCCGTTCCCGTTCCCGTTCCCGTCCTCGCCGCTTCGCTCCGCTCCGCTGGCCGCCGCGG
>VXBI01004211.1:141356-184850 GCA_013397375.1 Toxostoma redivivum
GGCCTGCGGGCAGGGGCGTCCCCGGCCGCTGCAGGGGCTGCGTACAGATTGTTCACCTGGTGGGAGCTGCGAGTGCCGCTTGTTGTTGCCGAGCCTTGTGTTGTGTGCATATGGTAGCTGCCAGCAGAAGAGGATAGCGCATTTTGGGCTGTAGCTTAAAACTTTACTAATGTTCCCTTGCTTCTCCCTGCTCGAGGGGTTTTATTCGTTGGAATGGAGAGGAAGTGGTAGAGGTATGTCTTTGTCGGGTTGGCTTAGGAACTTGAAAGCAGTCAGAAGGTCTTATTTGTTTGTTTTATGTGAGATTATAAACCCGGTTACGGGTATAAATTGGCCGTTACTATTATCATGACTGTTTTTATAGAGGCACAGATGTCTGGTGCTGTGGAGAGCGGCCATACCTCAGTGGTGCGTAGCTGCAATAAACTCGGTGTCAGAGTGGCTCAGCCGTGGCTTCGGGGGCACGCACGGCTGGCACGGGGCTGAGGCTTGGCTCCCAAAATGGCACTGCGTCTGTCACTGCCGGGCTGGCTGCAGGGCAGCCTCAAATCTACAGCTTGTGCATTTTATATTGTTGCTAGATGTTTCTGTTTCCTCAGCCCAGTGCTGTCGGCAAAGAGGTAGTGGTGCTCTTGAGGAGCTGTTTTTGTTTTCTGTGGGCACAGGCGGCTCAAGCTCCCCTTCCCTCACCTCTCTGAGGTATGTGTTGTGTGGCTCCTGGCCACATGGAGGTTTTGATATGCAGCTCATGGGATCAGCAGCGTTTGCCCATTCTGGTATGTGCACAGGTGCAGTGTGTGTATTGTGGGTACCAACATGATTTTGCACTTGGCTCGAGTCTTCTACCAGGCAATGTTTCTACAGAAGATAAAGCTGGACCCTTCTGTAAAGAATGGCAAGTTTTCCAAGTTCGAGACTTGCAGAAGGTTTTTCTTTCTTCCTGTATTTTCTGTTCTTTCCTTCCCTGCAGAACTTTTTAAGTACATAATCTGTGGTTGTGATGAAGGTGTGTTCAGGTCAAATGTACGTGTTCTGGTGCATGGAGGAACCCAGCTGGGAGCAGCTCAGAGCCACTGCTTTCCATACATCTTGTGGTGCTTCCTTGGTCAGTGTAGAGCCAGGAATGATTTCACTGGCCTTTCTCATTCTGCATCAGGAGTTACTCAGGGTGCTTAGAAAATCAGAAATAATGTGGATGAGAAATATTTCTCAAGTTGAAAGTCCCTCCTGAGACTGTGAAATTTAGCTAACAGGTAAATAATGCCTCATAAAATGTAATAAGGCAAATATATGCTACTGATGTTTTAAAATGAAGTCTAGGTTTCTTCTGCTTCTAGGGCATCAGCTTGGATTTGGTCATTGACATCTTATTTTTCTGCAGGTGTGCTGTCTCCAGCTTGAGATCTTTATTCCCCACTTCTTCTCACTATTTATTTTTCAGCACCGCTTCTTCCCCAGCATACAAATGATGGCTGGCTTTTCTTTGCAGCAAAACAATTGTATTTTTCTGTCCTACGTAAGCTTTTCTTTAAACCTGACACTGACAGTCATTTCAAGTGCTGCCACTTGCCTTACTCAAAACAGGGTTATGTCAAGAGAAATTGTGCTGCTGCTGCTTTTGTTTATGTAGTAGTACTGTAATAGGAAAAGACTTGTTCTTGGTACAATGAATGCTGGTACACCAGAAATCCTGCTAATGATAGTGATTAATGGGTGCTGCTCAAAATAGCTATCACTGCTGCTATGACTAATTGTGCTGTATGAAAAGAGCTCCTTTATTCGCAGTAATCTCAAGGTGTTTCTAGAGTTTTAGAGAAGTGTCTGATGGATGCAGGGAGAAAACTGCACAGGGAGATCCAGAACTTGCTGTAGTGTGGCAGCTCTCAGGATCTTGCTGCTGTGCTGCAGAGCCAGCTGGGGCTGCAAATGAGTGTTTTCTTGTGATTGTAGGTAGATAGAACATTATTACTGGTGTTAGCCAGTACAACGCCCTACATATTGCAAACAGTGCCAGGGTATTGTTAGTAGCTACAGAAGGGGTTTATATCATGCATGAAAGATGACATTTCCAGCAGCATGGGTAACCTCATCACAGGGCATTGTGCTGGGGCTGGCTCCGAGGGCAACTGGCGCTGCTATGCCTGACAAAAATCTGTGTTGCAATTGCTCTGCTCCTCCTAGAGCTTGCTGAGGGCTGGATACCCCTCCCAGGCCTGTGGGCAGCAAGTGGTGGTGACATGCTGCAGGCAATCCCATGCTCCTGGGCCATGGTGCATTCCTTTGTTTGGATTTTGTATGTGCTGGAAACTTAATGGGGACTGTGGATCTAAGTCATAGGAGGTCCTGTGTCTTGATACCTGTAAAATCTGAAATTCTGGTTTGTAGGATGAAAAAAATATTTTGAAAATTAAGTAGAATATGTTAAAGATGGGTTCCAAACTCACTGAGAAGAAGCTTGAAGTTGTGTTTGTTGTACCTCTCTCTTTGTGTTTCTTCTCTTCTGCTGTTTAAATACCTTGAGACAATTTTACATCAGGAGCTGTTGAGACATTTGTCCTTCCAGCCATCAAAGAAACCCTTAAGGTATAGAACACATTCCATTCACAAATTCTGGTTTGCAGGTTAATTGCCAATTTGGTTTGATAGCATTCCAGTCTTGTAGTGTTCTAAAACTGGTTTAGTCCAGTCCTTGAATTTTGTGAAAACGGTCATTAAAATGAGGAAAATTTTTTTTAAAATGAAATTTCAAAATTATAATTTTGGTGGTAATGAGGTGTGTTTCACTTTGAAGAGCTCCCATGTGACAAGACAAATTGTTTTGAGAACTGTGGTCTTGGGATATCAATCTTGCCTTACCCTGCTGTAGTTAATGAATTAGTGTGTTGGTTACTTAAGATAAATTTTGGGGAATTGATCTGTGTGGTTCTGTTAAGGTCACAAGCTTTGCATGAGGCAAAACAACTTCCAGGGATTCAGGCTGGAGTGCTTTGGAGTAAAAGAAAAAGGAGTAAGTGTGTGTGAGAAAAAGCAGAATAGAAGGTTTAGAAATGCTGGTCAAGCTTTGAAGAATGGCAGAAAAGGGGAATGCAAAGGACTTCAGGTACAGCTGGGGGAGTCCCAGGATGTCTGAGTGCATGGGTGGGTCTGAGGTGGGAGTAGCTGAGGCTCTGTGAGGCTTTCAGGCATCTTTGAGAGGCTGTGCAGCACGTCGGGCGTTTTCCCAGCTGTGATACTGCATTCCACCGATGGCAAATTGGCTTCAGTCTGGTGATAACATACGGCAGCTTATCCAACTCAAGTTGGAAGTGTGATATTCTAGGACTTGGCTTTGAAGAACCGTTTTCACTAAGGAAATAAATATTCTTCCTTCTAAGGAAAGCCCTTGTAGGAGAACACGATAGCACTGGTAGATAGAATTTTTGCTCTGTTAGCTAAAAAGCAAACCAAAAACTTAAAAAAAATTGGCTGTAGAGTAAGTGCCCATTTTTATTGTTAGGGTCACCTCAGGCCAAATAATGCCTTAGGAAACACCTTTACAGTACCTCCCTAAACTGTGACCAATTTCTGCTTATGTTTTTTAGTAACATTTTCTCCCTGAAATACCTGATGAGTATTTTCTGGTTTAGGCTAGCTAGATTTCCATTGTTCCTTCTTTGTGGTCTTTTGTTGCTGGGCAGGTGAATGAGTGAGTGCCTAACAGTTCCTAACAGTTTTCTGCTTTTTTAAGTGGTTGAGGGTTTGGGGTCAATGGGACTCTGTTTTGGATTATGAAGTCATATTACAGTGGGGTTCTTGTCAGGCATTAACATTTTCTGATAAGCATTTCTGTACAACAGCACCGCAAAAGACAGATTCTGTGGAAAATTTCAACAGGAAAATTCTTCCACCACCCCGTCGGTCACTCCTCATGTTGAGTTATTCTATTTTTATTCTTTCCTGACACTACCTATGTGCTGGTTACAATGCTGTAAGGGAACATGTCAACTGGCTGTTTAATAACAGTATTTTAGGTGTGACTCTTGTTTTGTTGTGCACTCAAAGTTGACATTTAAATGGTACTGTCCAATTATAGAAAATTCCTCAGGCTCTGTGTCGTGTACCCTGCAATCTGGGAACAGAATAAATGTCCTCAACCTAAACAGCTTCTGAATGTAAGAGAAAGTTTGTTTCCCTTGATAGAAGTAATAATATTGAACTTTATTTCTTTAATCATTTATTTTAACACATTATGGGAACTTTAAAGCAGTGTATAGAATGGGTTGTAGAGGAGAGAGTAGAAGAGCAGGAAGAAAGGGCTGTGGTGGACCTTTTTTTCCATTTCTGCACAGGCATCTCTAGTATGATTCATTCATGTGAGGGTTGGTCTACCAAAGAAATTAATCTCTAATCCTGTCAGTAACTGAGTGTTTTTAGTTTCCCAAGCAGATTACCTGACTGTCATAACTGGTATGTTTGTGAGTTTCTGGATGGTGTTGGGAATTCCTCTGGATTTACTGGGGTAAAATTAGATCCTTTGAAGCGTGTCCACATGATTTGTCTCATACCAGGATATTCAGGGCAATGTTCCTAGGTATTTTTTAATGAAAGTTGAACTTCCTGCTCTTCTGTACATATTACAGAAGTTGGCTGTGTACCTGGGAACACTTTGAGTCCAAGCACAAGAACTTCCCTGGGGAAAGAGAAAGCACCTGAATGTCTGCAGCTCACATTCCAGGAAAATCTGGAGATCTTTTAATTATTGCTTCCTAAGAGTCTTAAGTACAAGGTGATATTTTCAAAAGTTCTTAAAAATATTTGAAGCTGGCAATCTCACCCTGAAGAAGCCAGATATGCTTTTTATATGATCGTGGAACAAAAATGCTGAAAAGCAGAGAGTTGTAGTGCCTAGGAAGGACACACTCAGAAAGACTCCTCTTGAAAGACTCCTCTCGTGTCTGCATCCTCACAGGTGCAGGGCTGGGGAATCACAGGGGAAGGATCACAGTGGGGAAGTGTAATTCTGTGCCAGACCCTAAAAGATTTGAGGAACATAACCTCTTTCTGGTGAGTATTTCAAAATGTTGCTCAGGATGCTATTTGCATCTGATGGTATTGTGTTATGTGGAAGGAGGAAGAATACAAGGAGGAAGAGGATACCTAAAAATGCTGTTCTGTATGTTCTTCTTCAGGAGAGCTTTGGTGTAAGATGAGTTTGTCTTCTGCAAATGCTCAGAATAAGCCATGTTTGTCAAATGCAGGTAAAAATGAATTCAAGTGCTCATCATTTGTTAGAGACCCCTGTGTTTTGTAAAAGATGGAAAGATCCTGAGGAGAGAAGATACTTGGTGGAAGGGGACAGTAGCAATGCTGCTTCTGTTGAGTGGTCTGCAGTTCTTGGTCCAAGCAGGAGTTAAGGTGGTGTGGAATAGTGTTAACTAAATCTGTGCAAAGACCTTGTTACAGAATCTTGCTTCATCAGTGCATGTGTCAGAGCTGCAGAATAAACTTTATTTAGCCTCTTACCAAAGACATAGTTAGGTATTTGTGGTTTTTCAGTTGAGCAACACAGCTTGCAAATATTTAAATAAATAATTTAAATTATAATAATAATAATATCAACCGTTTTTGCTATATGAGGTGAGCATTTGCAAGCAAGTGATGCAAGCAGAAACTTTAATATGATGATGAAAAATAGGTCTTCTGCTAAATATGCATGTATTCTTTAGGAAAAACTAAACCCTTTAATTTACTAAATAAACAAAAGAGAATAAAGAAACTTGGTAATGATCAGAATTTTGTTTTACTGAGTTCACTTGTGAGTGGTGCAGATGAAACCAGGACTGCTGTTGTTGGCAGGAGATCAGAGGTGTGAGTGGGTACTTGGACATTCTTTACATACAGAGAGCAAACTGGGCATGGTTTGGTAACACATAGTGCAGTACAAATAAATTGTCCTTCCACCAGTGGGAATGGATGCACATCTTCTGATAGAAGCAAGGTTAAGACTTTGGTAGTGTTATACTTGTTCTGGCTGTTTCTGAAGAGAAGTTGCTGAAGGTTATATACAGAAGAGCAGGGTAGGTCAACTAAAAATTAAATTTCCTAAAATAAAGCAAGTGTATGTGAACTTCTAATTCCATGGCTTATTTTTGTTTCATGCTGATGAAAATTGTATGGAGTCCTGGAAGGAAATGCCAGTTATTAGAACCAAACCCTGAAAAACAGAGCATATTTTAACAACATTCTACTTTTGGGAATATGCTTGGTTCTGTATTAAAATGTTGGAAAAATCCTTATTCAAAAGAGTCTTTCTGTCTGTCTTGTATTGCTTTCAGAAGGAAAATGAAAACATTTTTTTGAGCAATCCTATTAGATCTCATAATAAACTTCTTTGTGTAAACATTGCAATAATTTCCAGGGCAGCAGATTGTGATGTTGAATTCAGCACTTTGACCTCATTCCAGTCCCAAAGAGGAGCAAACCTTATAAAGTTTTAGGCAGGTATTACAAATTAGCTTTGATAATTAGCAAATTTTATAGAAAGTTTGGCTGTGAATTTAACACAAGACTTATTCACACCTTCTTCTTAGCAAAGATATTCTTCAGATCCAGGTTATCAACCCTAATTTAAATGTTGTATTTCACATAAATGACTATTTCAGTTTTAAGACCAACTGCTGGTTTGTGGGACAGTATATGGTCTGGTTTGGCAGTCTCTGGTCAAGTGCACTTAGGGCTTTTTCCATGTGTAAAAGTGGTACATCTAACCTGTGCTATTTTGAAGTAAATCTGTTGCTTGGTTTAGTGGTTAGAAAAGTTCCTTGCCTGGTTAAGTGAATGCATTGCTCTGCAGATGTTTCTGGATATGAAATCTGTTGAAAACCACTAATGATACATATTTTGTTTTTGTATAGGAATGTTGCATTTTTGTGGTGATGAATTGGTATGATAGATTAAATCTGTAGTTGACACACAAAATTTAGGGAAATGTTTTTTGGGTAAAGTGCATTTTCTTCCTTTGAAGATGCAGCAGGAAAAGAGCTTGTTTGGTTTTTTTTTCCCAGTCTTGGTTTCTGGAATGGTTGGGTTGTAGGAGGTTTGATTGGGACTGTCTGATGCAGTCAGACAAATGACCATGGTCTGCTCTGTACTTGTGCTTTTGCTGAACATGGGTTAGAAGATGAGAGCTGTTCTGTGTGTGCCCTCCTTTTCCATATTAGTGCTCATCAGGTGCCTGTCAGATGGCAGGAGCTGGCAGTCAGGTGCCAGGAGGTGCCAGGTGCTTGCTGTGTGTTTGGGCATGTTCTTGAAGGTGTTCTTTGGTCAGAGGTGTTAGGTGAACATGGTGTGGGAATTGCTCTGGCTCAGGGCAGCAGAGGGCAAGGCTGAGGAGATCCTCTGGCTTTAAAGGTACAATATATATGTTTAATTTATTCTTAAACAGCTGCACAGTTTGTTGCTTGTGCAGTGCTTTGCTTGGGGGGGTTGTGACAATTTGCAGTGATTTTTAAACTAAGCTTCTCAAGTCAGTTTCTGAGGACATGTCTGAAGGATGGCATGTTGATGTTCTTCAGGTTCCTCTATCCTTACTCTCTTACTCATTATTCCCTTGCACTTAGAGAGATTATTGGTGGAAAGGTCTGCCTAGACTGTCTTCCCTTGTGTTTCAGCATCTTTTGCTGTGTTTCACTTGAAAGGCCATCATGGCCCTTAACTTTGTGCAGTATGAGAGGTGAAGACTACTGGTTTTATATGACTGACAACATTTGGCTTAATGTTGTCGTTTGTTCTTTTTCCTGAGACATTCACATTTTTATGGGCATTTTTTCGGCTTCACACTGCAGCATGTGGCTGCTTTTTCTCTGTTTGGTGTAATATGTTGTTACTGGTATTTTAAGTCGCATTCTGAAACAGGAGAAAATTCTGGATTTCAGTCAGTTGCTTTCTGCTAAAAAATTGTGTCTGTATTTTGGTCTGAAATTGTTGTAGGACAGATGAGGCAGCTTCTTTCCAAAAATTCTTGTGGTTTCAGGCACGTAATATATTGTGTCTTCTTTGCATATGCTATTTGATATATTCTGATCTGGAGCATGAGTTCTTTCTGCTGTGTTGATTGTATTTTGCTGCACATAAAATGAAAGACCAAGAAAAACAAGGGTAAGTATAGTTTATGAAATTTTATGCACTACCTATTCATGCTCCTTTTCCTTTTAACTTAAAGCTTTGTAAGTGATTCAGTCTTCATAATCACGAGTGTTCCTTGGAAGGTGTGCTGTGTTTTGATTCAGATGTTCAGTGTGTTGAAGAATAAATTATAGTATGAATGCAGGGCATCTTGCATGCTGTGTCTATGCTAAATATTTTTCTCTAAAATGAATTTTAATGTGAGCAAAGTTAAACGTATAATTTGGAGCAGTAGACTTGAGGCAAAAATGCAAGTAGCTGTGTGTGAGTATTGATTATTGTGCTTGGTAGCATGTGAAGAACTCATTGTGCCTCAAAGCACCATTGCCTTAGTGGACTTAAAATCCCTTATTTAGCTGTCACTAAGGATTTGTGTTGAGAGTTTTAAAACTTCTTCTTTTACATCACGTCATTGACCTAAGTGCTGCAGTTTATTGGCTTTCCCTGACCTTATGCTGTCTCAGGCAGGTAGTGTTTTGGCCAAAGGATGCTGGGTTTCTGTCTAGAACAGTCCAAACCTGGTAATCTCATAGGACCCACTTAATATATTCTGAAAGAAAGCAAGGAATGGTGATTGGAGCTGTAGAATAACCCTCAGAGGATGGAAGCACTTGACAAATGTATCAATGCCTTTGTCTTAACTGTGGGGTGTTCAGTGCAGCAGGTCAGATGTTGTGTACCTCTTTGGTAAGAACCAGCATTTAAAGGACTAATACTTCAAAAGTGGTGCTTTGTAGTTGATGTGAAGGGAAGAACTGGTTTTTGTTTTCACTGGTGAAATGACTGTTTTCCTAAAACTGCTGCTTCATGTTCCTCTTTAAGTAAGATATTGCCTCTGGACTGGTGATGAGCTGAAGGTTGTGTGTCACATACTTGTGGCTTACTTGCACTCACACTGCAGTGCCTCTCCTTTTTCTGTTTTCTTTTCTTTGTTCAAAATGCTGGGTTTTGTTAAATAGAGAAGACTGTAGTAAGAAACATAGCAAAGCAACTGCTCATAGTCATGAACTCAATGAGTAATTGAGACTATTCAGTGTAATCTTTTAGAATTACAAATGCTAGGTAAAAACCTTTTCTTTTTTGAATAGCAAGCTTAAATCTGTCACTTTTCACAAGAGCATCTAGTGATATGGCAAGGGAGAATTACCTTTGCTGAGGGAGAGTAGATTTAGATTAAATATTAGGAGGAAATTCTCCCCTGTGAGGGTGGGCAGGCCCTGGCACTGGGTACCCAGAGAAGCTGTGGCTGCCCCATCCCTGGAAATGTCCAAGGCCGGGGTGGATGGGCCTTGAAATAACCAAGGATAACTGGGATAATGGAAGGTGTCCCTACCATGGGGTGGATGAGGTGGCTTTTAGGTTCTTCCAACCCAAACCACTCTATGAATTCAGGATAAGTCAGGCATTTACAACGTTGATATGTGGTGAAAACCTCAGTGCCACAAGATTTTTTCATTGATCCTTTTTCTTGAGTAGTTATCTTCTAGGTGCTGACTAGTAGAGATTGCTTAATATAACATTGAAATAGTTCTTATTAGTAGTAAATAATTCTCAGTTCTGACCAACAAAAATCCATTGTTCTGACCAAAGTGTGGACAAAGAAATGACTCCTAAACAGAGTGTGTTTCAACTTCAGAGGCAAAGAAATACCAGCATAATCACCTGAAAAATATGAAAAGCAGTCCATAGAATAATTTTCTGTTTCAGACAGAGAATAAAATATTAGCTGTAGGAGGAGCTAAGGTTCCATTTTGCAAGTGACTCTACTGTTTAAAGTGATTTGCTGATAGGCATGCAGCAACTCAGAAAGCAGCAGGATGCCTCACTAATAGCATTTGAGAGTCCTAAAATATGGTTTCATCTTAATTTTGAATTTTGTTATATTGATATTCTGTAAAAATCCCATCAGTTTCGTTGCCAGGCACAGAATCATCTCAATTTTTTATGCTACTGAATCCAGTCACTCTTCTTTCCCCCTGTGATTATTTTTGTTCTTACTTTTAGTTTTACTTTTTTTTTTTCTGCTTTAGGCTTTAATTTAATATAAGACTCTCCTGATTGTATGTGTTAGACAGTGAGGATTGAAATGTTAGCTGAAAGATAGGGAGAGGACTCTGCCATGCTGAAAATGCAAAAGATTTCCTGTTGTTCCTCAGTTTGGTGTGAGTTAGTGTCCCTGAGGCAGCTGAAGCACTGCTTAAACTCTCCTTGATTCATGTAAATGCACAAGGGGTAGCAGAGGATAAAACCCCTTGATGTATCCAATAATACTGTGATTGTGGTTAGTACCAATTCTGTCTTTAGAACACATTGTTCCTAATAAAATAAATGCACCAAGTGGTATGGCCTGCTCCAGCTGCAGAGTGTTACTGGATGCTTTGAAGGAAGGTAATTATTTTATTTATTTCTAGACTTGAAATGTTGAGAAAATGTCTCACTGAAATTCGACTCCTTCAGTGGAAAGAACATTTATGGTGTAGTGTGCACGTAACAGGCATTGTTAGGTACATGCAGGGAATCTATATTTCGTATTGCTGTGGATAAAACCAAATCTATAAATACCTCAGTGTGTAGTAAGGATGCTTGTCTAATACTGTGGGGTTTAAGCTGGCTGGAGTTAATCTAAAAGAAGGGAAAAGAAATTGAAAATAGACCAATGTTGTTGGATGGGAAGCAAGAAAGCAGAATGCTTTTAGTGTTCAAAATTAGCAGGAAACTACGAACTTCATGCTATAATACAAATGCAGAAAATAAATGAGGCATCCCTGTGTTTATGCATTCTAGTGTTCCCTGAGAGGTTTCTACAGATATATATTGTGGGCATATGTAGAATGTAGATATTGTTATTGCCTAACAGAATAATTCTACAAGCAGAGCAAAATCCTTGCAGAGCTGTAGAAGGAAGGAGTATTGGTAGAGTAGGAACACAGTTCCCTGCTTTTTCCCATCTGGCACTGTGGGGAGCAGGAGTGAATGGAAATCCTCCTGCAGAAGCATTTGCTGTTTTGTTTGGTTTGTGCTGTAGCCAGTAGCACTTTCTGCTGCTATCAGTAATTCAGGGGCACAGGACACACAAGTTCAGATTTTTGTCAGAGCCTGCCTAATGGGAAAAAAATGTGGAAGAAGGGGCATTATCATTAAATAGAGAACATAATAAAGAACTGCAGTGCAAGTTCAAGCCTTCAATGTCAAGGTCTAGCACAGTAGGGTTTTTCCCAACCACTTCATTGTTCCCTGGGCTCTGTTACTGTGCTGCTTATACTTTAAGCAGATGCAGGGAGAAATTTTTCCCTAAATAATAATTTTGCTTACCTTCTCCAGAGCCATTGTGGAAGTTGTTGTTTCCATAATATTGATTGTGGAAGAGTGTGGCCATTGAGTTTTGTCCAAAATCAGCCTGGCTGAGCCATAAGTGCTGTGTGATGGTTCCACTGGGGCTGGTGGGACTTGGAAGTAGTGAGTAGTGGGAATGTCTTACCTGAGACCAGTGTTCAAATAGAAGATTCCTGCCGTGTTCTTGAGGAGGGTGGGTGTGCAGTGTCCTCCCTCCCTCCCAGCAGGCTGCCCTGGCAGGGAAACCGTGTGAGCTCAGCCAGGTGTGCCAGGGAAGTTCACAAGGCACAGTGGCTAATATAGTGTTCACTGGATCACCTTGGTATCCTTGCAGGTCCTATGAATGTACTTACTAGTTTAAATTAAATTGTTAAATTAATTTTTGAACATTAGTTTAATGACTGTGTTGTTAGATACCAAAGAAAACCATCAGTCACTGTGGTGCTCAGTGTCCATTTCACCCTGCTCTGGTAACAGCACTGCTGCCAGCACCTACTGACTTACCTGGTGATGCTTGAGTGCTCCAAGTGAAAGGCTTCTTTTCCAAAAAATAGTTCTCAGGTTTTCTTTCAGAAATTTAAAAAAAAATTGCTAATTTTTCAGTGAGCTTCAAAGCTTTTCATGTGCTCATTAGTAATTGGAATGTTTCCTGTAAACGATTGTTTGTTGAAAGGGTTGTTTTGACTTAGCTGAATGTGCATTGCATGCTTTATTGGAAATAAAGGCACAGATCAGCATGCAGCTCCAGCCTGCATCAGTGACTGTGCTCCAGGAGCCCTTTCCCTGTGAAGTAATGATTTTAAAATGGTGTTATGTATAGATTCACTCTGGTGCAACTTGAGTTTCATTCTTTGACTAATGAAGAATATTCTTAGCATAACTAAAACCACTTACGCTGTGTTCCCACAAGTTTATGAAAGATGGGAGTGGAAACAGTGCTGAAAAATTAAACTTTAATGCTGTCCTCGATGAGGACTTAGAATTGCTTCAGTACCTTTCATAGTAAGGGCAGAGACTGTGGGAAAATTAACTTATATTTACATTGACAGGCAATATTATATTTGTTCTTTAAATTATGCATTTTATTACTCTGGTGTCCATAAAATGCTTAATTAATTCAATATTTTGAAATACCTGTTTTATTGGACAGTGCTATTGTGATACTTTTTTTCCATTTGACTAACAGTATCCTTTTGAAAACATACTTTCACATATTTTCCTAGTGGCATGATAAATTTTTGTGGCTGTCATTCCTTGACATGAGAATCTCAGTGAGGTTTTTTAAGATGCTTCATTTTGAGGTGGGGTAGAGAGGTTTTCAAATGTTGACCCTGAAGATTCAATGAAGTTACCATTCAAAATATGGTTTTTAACATCGTGTTTTTGCTGAGGGATAAGGCAGTCCCGACTTTTATTTATGTTGACAGTGTGTAATTTTATCTATTTTTTTTAAAGGAGTCACCTAGGAATGAATCTCATGGGCTTCTGGGTGTACTGCTGCTGTCATTGATAACTTTTGTTTCATGATACCCAACATGGATAAATATGTTAATGAGATGACTCTTGACTTCCCAGTTTCTCTGTTGTTTTTCAGTCCATTCCAAAATCCAGCTCTGCTAACTTAAAAAGTGTATGTGTTCACTTATCTACTTTTATTCTTGATTGCTGGAGGCTGTCCTCCCACTTACACTGTGGAACTGGTAAGAAATTCAAATGATGCCCTGCTGAGAATAGGATGGAAGCTGAAGGAGTGGGAGAGAGTAGAAGAGACTGATGGTATTTACTGGAACTGTCTGTGCAAACCAGTGGGAAACAACCCTTATTGATTGTCAAGCACATTAATAAGGTAGATATCTAAAAAAATGAACATATCATGCCATAACACCTAATGTCATGGTTTAAGGATTATTCCTCTTTCTTAATTTTGCTTGTGTGGTCAAGTTGTCTTGTCATTGATTATGTCTGAAATATAATTTGGAAAGTAATTTTGTGAAGTACTTGTGGCAATTTCTTTGCTGGCTAATTCTCTGATTAATCAAGTCATATCAGTATATTTTGCTTTGTTTTGAAACACTTGCTTCTATCTTGGTGTCTTATAAATATTTTGGAGTGTGGGTCTGTGGGAATTCCCATTTTTCCCTGGGTTTCAGTGAGGGTGTTCCCTTAGGGGCAGGGACCAGGTGGGTCCCTCTGTGCAGGGTGAGCACAGACCCAGCTCAGCAGTGCCCAGCGCTCCCTCCCTCTCCTGGGGGTGCTTTTTGGGACTGAAATCCCTCATTTTGGGGTAGCAGAGGCGTGCTCAGAGTGCTTGGTGAGACGTGCTGGTACCTCCTGGCAGCTCCCATGTCAGGCTGCAGCCTCCAGGCTTGGGATGCGTCCTGGAAACTTCTTGTTTTTCAGCACTTTGGAGACAGAAGAACCTTTTTTCATTCCTCTGGGAGCTGTTCTGTATCAAAGTGCTTTTGTGGCAGAATTTGTTCATGGAAAAACATTCACCCTAGCAACTCTACAGATCAGGTATAATTGGTAAGAGTATGAAAGAGGGTTATGGATAGTAGTCATTAATTAAAAGTGGAGATCTTGACCACTGCCATTGTGGCCTAGATGGGTGTTGTCTGGTCCAGTAGGCCATTTTTAATTGGCTTTAACAAATGTAACAGAATCAATGGCAAACAAACGACATATTTTGTCGTTGCAAAAACCCAAAGAAGTTTAAGCAAAGTTCTCATAAATAGATGGTGTCAGATGAGATTTACATTGTAACAAACCCATGCAATTTGTAGGATTTAACTTAATGTCCACAGATAGTCTATCCAGTATGAATAATTGCTGGAAGTTAATGCTCTGCATTGCAAACTACCCTGAAGTGCAGATCTGTTGTATTTTAAGGTCTTTAGATAAACCTTCCAACAAATTAAGCTGTTCATTGCAGTGGAGTGCTGGCAGTAGTATTTAATATCTTTTTCAGAGAAAGCTTTAAACCTATATTGTATAAATACAATGTTTCTAATGCTCTTAAAAGTAATGTTAAATTGTCCTCAACAAGAAACATATGGCTATAAATTCTGACATACTCCATGCGCTGTCCTGACTGTCGGAAGCAGAGTGTGCAATGTGGAGGATATTTAATTTAAAAAATTGGGATAAGGGTCGTGAATTGTATGCTAGAAATAGAAAATAAGATTAGAGGTTATGTTTCAGGCATGGAGCTGTCTCTGGGGGGGGAACAGAACAAGGTTACTTCAAGGTTTGGAGCCTGACTGGGGGATGGGAGAAGGGACAAAATCCAGCAGTGGCTAAAAATGGTGCCTGGGGGAGTTTGTAGTAATACACACAATAGGAACTGCCAGGCTGAGGAATTGCCCTGATGCTGAGCCTTGTGCATTGTAGCTTCTCCTTGCTGGTGCCAGATTAGTCATGGGCAGTGCTTGGTACCAGAGGGGTGTCCTGGTGCCAGCACGAGCAGTCCTGGTGCTGAGAAGAACGCTCTCTCTAAACCTGATCCTGGGGAAATGTGTTTGGAAAGGCCTGGCCAAATCCATGGTAGATGCATCAGCTGGGACTGAGACATTGCTTAAATGAATTTGGCATCTTTGCAATGTCTCATGGCTGGCAGAACTTTACTGTGTCACTGTTAGTGGAGCAGAAAAGTCCTTTGTCAATAAAGGTTTCTGGGAAGGAGTGTCAGTCACCTAAATATCATTTGGCTCAAGTCACCTAAATATCACGTAATTGAAGCTTAGTCTTTCATGTTGCTAATAAATGTTAAGTATAATTGACACATCAGAAGATGCCACTTAAAATTTTAAATGTTTCTTTCCTATCTTAGTTTGTGAGCAAAATCCAGCTCCCTTAAGGAATATGGAGAGCTGCCATAGCTTGTGCTTGGTTGAGGTTGGTCTTGGGATCTTCCAGTGGTATGTGTGCCACTGCTGGCACTTGGTGCTTCATGGGGAGCACACCTGAGGCTTCAGAAAGATCTAACAAATAATGAAAGTTTAAGTCTCTAGTTTTGCCTCTGGATGTTGTATTTCTACTGAATAGATCAATCCCATTGTGTTAATTTGTTTTATGGATTAAAACATTACATTTGTTTCTCTTTCAAAATGCATTATACCAGCATAAATATCCCATTGTATCCTCTGCTGCACAAAAGAGTTCTTGCACAACTCAGTGCAGAAATATTTGGCACATAACCTGGTGACAAACCATGCCCATGATTGAGGGCTTAGTTGTTTATATAAAACTATCAGTAGTTTTAATTTCAGGACATGGTAAAGTGGCGTGACTGTGTTTTATATGTTGTAGATTAGGATTGATAATTATTTAACGACTGATGATTTTATTGAGAAATATTTGAGAGTTCTTTGGTGAATAATTTTCAACCTAAGAACAAGGCAGGTTTTTTAAAGGAGAAAAAAAATCCCATTTCATCAGCCATAGCCCATCAGTATTTGTGTGCACATCAGTCTGACTGCTGTGTGCCTTTCCCTGCTGTATAGTTAATGCAGCAGCTTAGAGCTGGGAGGGAGGAGAGTGCCAGCAGAATTCCGTGTATGCATTTGTTAGCAAAGAGCTCTTGGGGGAAGTTATTTATACTCCTTGGTAGCATCTACATCAGATTTATTTTCCAAATCTGTGAATTTATTTGTATTGAGTGAAATTAAACTTCGTTTTAAAGAGTGTTGATTCTGTTTTGAAAGAAGCAGCAAAACAATTGTTAAAATATTAAAATATCTGCTTTTGTTAATAAAAGGAAAATAACTTTAATCAAGCTAGTCTTTGTAGGAAAAGCATGTAAAATGTAAACCCCAGGTAACTAATTGCTTTTGAAGACAGAAATTTATTACAGCTTTCTCTGTGTAAGGAGTGGATGGAGGAGACCCAAGGTTGCTGCAGAGTTCCTTAGCCTGCAGCTTTTTGATGTTGACCTGTGGCTTATTTTGGCATTTACATTGTGTGGATGAAAGGCAACAAATTGTGTGGACTGAAATAGCAGGTGGGATTACTGGAGCAGCTAATGGAGGGCACTGGAATCTGGAGACTCAGCCATGGGAGCTGCTGCCATTGTGGCCTTGGTGGGACAGGGCAGGAGCAGGATCCCTTTGTCCCCAGTGCTTGTGCCTGAGCCAGTTGTTAACAGCATTTGCACAAGATTGAGCAGCTTGGGGAAGGATTTTTTCAGTTCTCTGCAGTGTAAAGCTGGCAGAACAACTAGATAAGCACTAAGCTTTGGGTGGTCTTAGAGGAGGAAATGTTACAGGTGGCAAGTTTGGGCTCTGTCTTTTCCTTTGAATTTTTATTAGAGATTTATAAATTGGAAGGGTGCTATATTTGATCTTATAACTAATCCTATTTTGGCCCCAGCTATGCAAGATGAGTTGGAGCTATTTTAAAAATTTCATCTATATTTAATTAAGCTTTAAAAATTCTGGTCTTAATGCGGAGGTGAATTCTGTGCCCAGGACACACGAGCAGCTTTTTTGATCAGAAAAAGTGAGGAAAGGTTATAAAGTATGCATGCTGCTGCTTCTACTTTGCTAATCTTTATGATCTCAAATTACTTGTCACCACTGTTCCTTCATCAACTGCAGGGATTAGTTCTACATAAGATAATATGTTACAAACCATAGATTTGTTAGAAGTAAAGCGTTTAGACAGTTCCAAAAGTCTCCTGTTACAGAGGTCTAGTTCAAGAATGATTTTTAGAATTAAAGTGAAAACTACTCAGCTACTACTATTTATGGAATTGCTATTTACAGTAGTATTATGCTTTTATAGTATTGTGTACGCACTGATGCTTGGTTTTGTTATGGGGGGAGCCTGTAATTCACACTGGATTGCTCTGGTTTATTCATATCTTGTGACAGTGAATCAGATACTGCTGTCTATATACAGACTGAATTGCCAGCCAGCTTTGGGCCCAAATATGGTAAACATAATTATGTTCATTTGCTGTAAAAATACATTCTCCTTAGTTGAACATTTTCATGATTACAGTTTTCTGGTAATTCCATAATTTTCAACATGAGAGGGATATGAAAGGCGTAATCATCATGTCCCTCTCTTCAGTGTAGAATATAGTTTGTTTTCCTGGGCAAAACTCCAGCTGTTCAGTGATGAATTTACTGCTGCTCAAATACAGTGAGCCCATAAAGCATTTGGAAAGGCTGTTCTTGGGACAGAGGCTGTGCTGTGGAGACAGAATCTCTGTGTGCACAGATAGCAAAAGCCCTGTGGCACTGAGGGGATGTGCTGATGTCAGTTCTCCTGATATGGACTCCTGTTTCCTATTTTTGGAAATTGAATTAATATCATTTCAGAATACTTAGTACTTTTCAAGTAGGAGACTTCCAGTGAATGAGTTGGGAGAGCATTAAGATAAAGCTCCTACTCTGTACTGAAGAAAATAAATATTAGTAAATATTGGATTAGGTTTTAATTTCAGTCACAAAGGAGTGTTTATGGGAATAGTTATTAAATGAAAAAAGGATAGTTTCCACGTGGAAAAACATGCTAGTAGTCACCACTTCATTTTTACAAGGAGGTTAGGATTAGTACATTTAATGCAGCTAAGAAAGTGCATTTGCAGGGTTTTTTCATTGTTTTGACGTAGTCTGGTATCAACAACGTTGTAGATGAATTCTGTGGCAAGTGTTGAGAATTCAGGAGCAGCATAGTAATTTGGGTAAGGGAAGATTGTTGGTGTTGAGTTACTCCAAATGTTTTGAAAGCTTTCATCATCCTTGCTGCAAACAGGCAAAAAAATCACATACAGGCTTTACAGGATTTGCTATACATAATCTGTCTCATGTTTGTAGTACTCAGAACTTCCTTCTTCATAGAAGACCTTTAAATGTGTAGATCATCTATAATTTTCTCTGCCTTGAAATACTACTTTATCTAGCAGTACTAAAATAATTAAAATGCCTACTGAAGTTACTCTGAGTTTAGGTTTTTTAAAGTTGTATAGCATCACAAACTCTTAAAATAGTTTAGCTTAGGGATATTTATTTCAGTGAGAAAATTCAAATGCATGTATGCTGGGAAGTGCAAGTCCTGGAGCATTTATGAAATGTGGTATCTGTGTTTGCAGGAGCAGCAGAATGGCTGCAAGTCTGAAACGGAGGAGCTGAGCTCAGGAAATGTTTCTGTTTGCTGAGGAGTTGGTAACAGTGTGCGTGTCCTTGTGGCACTTTGTGGTTGTCACTGTTCCCCTGCTTTCAGTGCTTGCTGGTGTGGAGAGAGTGACAAAGTTAAAGTGGCTGATTTGGGCTTCAGAACTGATCCACCTCAACCTCCTGTATCCCTTGGAGGTTATAAATGGGTATCTGGGGAAAGGCAAGAGCCTGAATTTGTGGGCAAGACTAATTTAAAACTGTGTTCAACTTGCTGCATGTGGTTCCTGAGCCTGTGGTCAGAATCTTCAGCAGCCCAAGTGAGCCCCTCTGTAAAGGAGGGTGATAAGAGACCAGAACTGCACACTAAATTTAAAGTGTAGGTAAACCATGGATTTATGCAGTGGCATGTGTTTGGCTTTTCCAACGTGGCTGTTCCCTTCCAGATCTATTCTTCTGACTCTGCCATTCAGCATCAGGCTGATGTTTAGCAAAACGAGTCAGTTGTAGCACTGAGATCACCTTCCTCAATGGTAATGATCAGAGCAGAGCCCATCATTTTGTGTGTGAGGTTAGGATTCCTTTTTTCGTGCATAAGTTGATAAATGTATCCCTAATTAATCTAGTGTCTTTACTCCCTTATTCCTGTATATATATAGTGTTAGAACATGCAGTATGTCATACCTGAGGAGTGTAGTATTGACCCAGGTTCTTATTCCCACTTGTCTTTCCAAGTCTTGTTTAAGGTGTGATTTGTTCAGGAAAATGAAAGCTTCCTCAGAAGGACCTAACTGTTGAAAGAAGATGTGTTGAAGAATGTCTTTCATTTATTTCTCTTTATATACTTTGTTGAAGAGTGGGAATTATTCCCATTTTTCTGGGTTGGAAGCTTTTTTTGCAGTGTTTGAGTCCATGGACAAATCATTTTAAGCTGATAATAAAGCTCTATGTGGAGCCTTCTGCCTGGTTTCTTGATCTGCACAGACTCAGCAGTAACTAAGCTCTTCAAAGTGATTACCTAAACCTCTTTAACGAATTTTAGTAGAAATTTTTAGCTTGGATCTTAAAATGTGTATTGAAAACATCTCTTCCCAGTTAATGTTACTGAAAAGGAAGTATGACATTTGTTTATGCTGGAAAGCTGCAGTTGATGGTGTAATAAGGAGTTTAACTCCTACCTGTGTGGGAGACACCTCTTACTGGACCTGGAGCTAAACGTGTGCCAAAGTTCATTACTGAAGTGAGCCCAGAGGTTTAAGATGTCTACTGTAAAGGGCCTTTTTGGTATTTTTTTATTGTATTGTGTTCACCCCACATGTGAAAGTCAGTTTGCTGCACAAACTTGGGAAATGGTAATTTTTGGAGTTTTCAGTACACAACTGAAAACCAATTAAACTTGTTTTCTTAATGCTTGTTTTTTCAGTTAAGTTTTAAAAAGGAAACACCATCCTAGGCTCTGTTTACATTTTTAAGTTTGAATACAGTCATCAGGAGTGACAGGGTGAAGAATTGTCATGTGGGTGGCTTCTGCTTAGAAGGACTTCAGGCGTGGATGTGATGTGCTGGGTGGGGGTGCAAAGACAGACTTGGGGATTATCTCAGGTTGCCGTACTGGACCATGGTGCATAAGCCTGACCAAGTAATATTCCTGTTTCACATATGCTTAATTGAATATTTCTCTTTCCTTCCTGACTTCCCTTCAGCAGGAAGTGAAATATGTGCCTAAAAAGATCATTTACAGGAACATGTTAACTTAATCTCAGGATTTTCTAGAAATTGTCAGCTCACTGTCCCTGGCTTGAAACTCTGGGCTGCAGTTTTTCCCTGTTTTTGGGAGGGAAGTGTATTTTCCCCACGGATGGCTGTCCATGTGCACAGGTGTCTCTTCCTGAGCAGTCCTGTAGGATCAAAGGATTCTGTAGGTGAGCTGTTCTGGGAGGCAGAGCTGTGCCTTTTCTACAGAAATTGGTGCTGCTTATGCTTGCTGTCAGTCTGGTCCCACGAGCTTTTTCTTCATCCTAGCACATTTTCCAGCTCTAGTGGGGGAGTGTGCCTGTGGCTGGTGGTGAGTGCACCCTTTTGGGAGATGAGAGATGGAGCCTGGAGTCTCCCCTGGCTGACAGTCGTGTGGGAATTTATCTTGCTGTGTGCAGGGGCTTTGTTAGGCTGCTCCCTCAAAAGATTGGGCATTATTTTCTTTCTCTTTTCAAAGGGGAACTGGTCCTGCTTTCAAAATAGATAAGGCAAGCACCTATTGCCCAGGGAGGATTGAAACAGTGATCCTGATCTGACACAGGCGTCTATTTTTGATGTTGGCGGGGGCACACAAGGCTGAAAGAAGCTCTGGTTTAACACATTCCTTTCACCAGCTTTTCCTTTTGCTGTCATATCTTATTGCTGAGACTTGAGTTAATGCTATTTGGAGTGGTTTTTAACATGTTTTACTTCAAACAAAATGCAGGAAGTCTCCTGATGGACTGTAGGCTCTGCTGTGGAAAAATCCAGTTCAGTGTGCTGACAAGTCTGAATCTGACTGCAGAGCACCTACATTCCATGTTGGTCTTTTAGGGAGTGTAGTTACACAGGTTTATAGGGTTTTTTTCTGAAGGATTAAGGTTTGGATGTCAAGTGGTGTAGTGCTGAGCAGGCAGGACCATCAATACTTACCTAACTCCCCAAATTTGATGTTCTTCAACCTTTTCCAGTTCTCTCTGTTTCTGAGTGGTTTTCATGACAGAGTCTTTGGTTATTTGGGTTTTTTTGGGCAGGGCATGGGCATATTTTTGTCTTTGCTTGTAATTTCAGACACCTACGGGATTTTTCAGTACAAATGCAGAAGACACAAACCAACACAAATAAGTTACTGTTGTTGCTTTAAGGAGTGTCATTTTGAAGGGAAGAAAACTCCAGACAAAAGCATAATAAAGTAGTTCAGAGACTCTATACATACTAGATCGATTGATCTATCAATCTGTATATCTAGGTATCTATCTATATATCTAGATGTATATATATATGTGTGTGTATATATATATATAATCAGTGAAATTGGCCTTTTGAATTAATAAAACCAGGTTGTTGGTTTAACAGATCTCAGTGCTTTGGTTGGAAATTGCTTCAGTGGTAAGTGAGAGCAGGTTCCATATTACTTACTTTGTTGAAATTGGAGGTGCTCAGTTTGATTCTAGTTGAACTGTGCTGACTGCTCAGGCCCTGTGGAGATGTTGTGGGAGCTCTGGTGCCCAGCTGGGGCAGGGAAGACACAGGGGCAGTTCCAGTGTGGCTGCTGGCACCCATCTGCCCCCAGAGGGCCAGGAGGGTGGGCTCTGCTGAGCTGCTGTTGGGAACAGGACACCCTGGGAGAAGAATGTTCTCAACAGGAGCTTCATGGATTCACTGAGGATTCACTTGACTACTTTTTTGTTTTGGTTTGTTTTTTTTCCTTCAACTGTTCTGGGCAAGCAGCCAAAAAGGAATCCCAGTGAGCAATTCATGAGCTAACAAGAGCTAAAATGATTTTGGTATAATGGTCTATTTCTGACTTTCCTCCATCTCCTCTAATAGGAGATTTTTACAGCTTGGGTGACAAAAAAACCCCCAAACTAGAAAACCCATCCAGGAGGTGCCTGGGTCTCCTGGGAGCTGCAGCTCACCTCATCAGAAAGCCTTGGGAAGCAATGCTGGTTTTTCTTCATGGATCTGTAGCTCCAGAGCAGAGGCAGGCAGGGTTTGGTGGGGAGGATCCTCTCCCTGCTGTCATTCCCAGGCTGCTGGGACTGCTGTCCTATGCCTGCATCCTGCCAGCTGTGGGAGTCATCTGGAAAAACCCTAAGCTTCCTTTGCCCTGTTAGTGAAGATAATCAATACTTGTCACCTCCTGTAAAAGTATTTGCATGTTTTAAGTATTCATGGTGTGTTGCTAAGAAATTCTGAGTGCAGAATAACTTGGTTGATGTCAGAGGTGAATGTATATTTTCTGCCAGTCAGCATTACTTGAAGATGGCTCTTCTTGTTGACTGAAGTTTAATTGTTGACATGTAGTTTCAGCTCTTCTATTATTCAGAAAAGTTTTATGTTCAAAAAAGTGTTTGAAAATAAAAACAAGTTTTAGAAGCCCACACACGTTTCATTCGATGTGTTTTCTCTTCATGGATGGATTGACTGTATTAGACAGGTGTCATTCCTGTGGCAATTTTAATATCAGTAGGTGTGGTATATTGATGAGTGTAGTGGAGAAGTTGTAGTCAAAGTCAGAATTTAATTTATCAGGTTGTGATTTGTTGCTGAAATTAGAACGGTTCTTTATATTGAGTCCCTGGTCTGTGGATTCCAATTTCAAGTATTTTTGAATGAATATGTTTTGTAGATGTAATCCATCTTCAGTTTGGGAGAGTGTAAAATGAATCAACTCCCAGTTAAAAATGTGATGTCTGCCTTAAAACCCTCCCCAAAAGTAGTTGGGGATACCTGACTGGCTTTTTTAACCTGTTTATTTATGAGGATCCTGAAAAGTTTACTTGGAGGAATTCCCACCATCTGTCTTAGTCTACTTGTGTTGTTACCTGCACTTAGTGAGCTGTGCAAAAGGAGGAGCAGGAAGGGCCCTGTTGCTCTGCACAGCCCTGGCTGATCCCTGGGGATGCAGGCTGGCTGTGGCTCACCTGGGCATGCTGGTGCTGCCTTTGCCAGGCTCCCACCTAGGACTGGTCCCATTTCTCCGGCTCCAGTAATGCCTGTGCTTTCAGACCACACTGCTCTGGAACTTCATAGTCAGGACTCTGCTGCCTTGGGATGGCCTGGCTGTTGTCCCTGACATCTGTGGCAGTGTGTGTGCAGGTGAGCTGTGCTGGCATGGATCCGTGGCAGTGTGTGTGTGTGCAGGTGAGCTGTGCTGGCATGGATCCGTGGCAGTGTGTGTGTGTGTGCAGGTGAGCTGTGCTGGCATGGATCCGTGGCAGTGTGTGTGTGTGTGCAGGTGAGCTGTGCTGGGGTGCTCTGTGCCCCATAAACCCCAGCTGGGGTTGCCTTGCCCAGGATGTTTGTACCTGGATGCCCACACACAAATTGTTGTTGCCTGGTCACTCTGAGCCCTGATCCAGCTGTGGTGGGGACAGAGGGACACTGACCAGGCTCAGGAAATGGTGTACAGGTTTCCCTTTCCCTCCTGCTCCCAGTTTGCTGTGCAGGTGTTCAGGGCCATTTAGAATCTCTTTGGTTGAAGGTATTCACATTTGGACCTCAGGTGGCCTGGCCAGGTGATGGATGGGATGTACAGGTTAGTGGCAGGAGACTGAATGTGGAATGACACCTTTCCTGGTGGAGTAACTTTGAGATTTGCACCACATTTGTATCACTAAATGCCAGAGGAACCTGTGTGTGTTTTTGCCAGGAGGCCCTTGGCTCTGGCAGCTTCCTGGCCTTTTGGCCTCGCAGTGGGTTTGTTTGTTCAGGCTTTTCCTGGGTAAGCAATCTGGCTGCTCTGGGTTGTGTCTTTTGGAGCTAGCTTTTTTTTGAACATTAATTGAATTTAGTTTGTTTTACATCAGTGGTGGGTGCGGTGTTAAGTTCATCCTGAGATTTGGAATCTGATTCTCATAAAATTAAAACCAGCATGAATAACATGAAGTGTTACATTCCAAAAACTTAGCTCAGGTGTTTTGGACTATCTTACTCTCCTGTGTTTTATTGCATATTCACTGGAAGGACAACAGAATCCATAAAGAACACCATTTGAAGGCAATCTTTTGCCAGCTTTTAAAGTTGAGGTCAGAACCTTTTTTTAAAGCACTGCTTCCTCTGCTCAGTTTCCTGTGTTGATTCAGAAAAAAGGTTGCCTTCTCTTCTAGCAGGGTAATCCCAAACAGGACAGATGAGGGATTAGACCTCTCATGCTGGTCCAGAACAAACTGGGGGTTAGCAAACTGCACTTGTCTGAAAGTCTTCCCTCTTTATTCATATCTCTTGCAGCTGTTGAAGTTGGGAAAAAGCATTTTTCTGGGAAGTATCTAAGCAAAAAAATTTGGATGCTACATTTAAAAAACATAGCAAACTCAATTTGCATTTGCACTAATTTTCCTGCAATTTCTCTTTGCCCTATGCAAGTGTGGCCCTTTTTAGAGTAGCTGTCTGATTCTCTGGAAGTTCAAACAGTCCAAACTAGTAGCAGTTCCTTAACTTCAGCATTAACTCCTTGAAGTGAGAGTGTAAACAGTGTGCTGAGCTTTCCCAGTAGTGTTTTGCCATTTTGAGCAGGGTGGTGTTCAGTGTGGAGCTGATTTATACTATATATTAGTTCTATTGTGGTCTTTAATAGTACCTGAACAGCACTGTTTTGGTTTTGATTACATAAGGAAAGGACTAAAATACCTTTTCTTGTGGCGTGGTAACTTTTTTGATAATTTCTTCACTTGATTTCTGTGACTATTTCTGTTTTCCCCAAAATGAAGTATAAGCTTGAGGTTTATATTTTGGTTGATAACATGGTGCTCTTGTATCACTAGAAGGAAACACGTTGGGTACTTTTTTCCCCCTAAGGTGGCAAGAGGTAGATTGGCCCAAAGCCCCTGCAGTCTCACATTGAGTCCATGCACCAAAAGCAGTGGGGAAAGGAAGGGGAGAGCGTGGGAACCTTCTGTGCTTCACTTTTTCAGGAAAAGATGCAAAAGGAGGAATGTTTATTTTGTATGTAGCATGTCAGATGGCTCATTAGAGAGTTTCAGACATAGTATTCAGACACATGTCTGGTGTTGAGGCACGCAGCTTTCCTCCCTTTGAATAAATATCAGCTGAAGATACAAGCTGTCCTCTTTAAGCTTCTGTGTAGGTTTTATTGCAGGGAAATTTTGAAGCTGAAGAATTGAGTAAGTACCTGCAAGTTTGACTACAAAATTGTCTAGAAGTAAAACACAATGATTTGTCATTTTTGTTTATAACTGTAGAAAATATGAAGCCACAGTTTGTTTTTTTTTTTTTCTATACATAAGATTTATGTTCTTTTAGGATGGAGCAGGTTTATGTATTGGCTAAATATCTGACCATTCCAAATGATGAGTTCAGTGTGTTTGATCCTGAAAAGCACTGTGTGTAATCACAAGCACTGAGATGAGGTGCATCTCTGATAGTCTCACCTAATTCAGTGCCCTGGAGCTTGAAAACCCCTCCTTAGTTTTTTCTTTCATGATCATTTCTTAAGTTTCTCTGGAATGAGAAATTTCATGTCTATTTAGGAAAAACAATCACTAATTTACCTATATGTTGCATTTAAATTAACCAACTTTCTTGTTCCATCTACATTTATATGCAATCAAGGAAGCCAATTTAATTATGCTCTCTACTGTAAGGCACTATAGCTTGTAAAACAAGGAGAAAATTACTTTCAGCTATGCATCAAGACTTACTGGAAAATTATGGTTTTAATGAATATCTTGCATTTTGATGCATTCAGTGTGAATATTGAGAGAAGTATTAAGTAGTTAGGGAGATAAGTAGCTTGGAGTACTTTAAGGATGCTGAAATGCATACGGTAGTTTTGTTGAGTTTTAGGTTTTAAAAAGTGTAAATATGAAAGAATATTTGCTCTAGATGTCTGAAGCAGAACCATCTGCAGCAACAACTTCTGAAAAACTTGTGTCCTGTTGTTTTAGTGGGAGTGAGACTACCCAGCTCTGGATGTTTTGTCCTGCTGTGTCTTGCCTTCTTCTTTATCTGTGGGATGCTTGTATCCTACATATGTGCCAAAATGAGAATGAATGAATATTGTGTGTGTTCAGACAGATGGAAATAAGAAATTTTGACTGAAAATAAAATCTTAGTTCTCCAAGCATTTTGACAATATTACTACAGATTTCATTGCTGAAATATAATAGCTAAAGGAACATTTTGTTGTTAAATTAAAGGGTTTCTGAATTATTCTTCTAAGTGTCTGGGACATTTCAATTGCTGCAGTAAGGAAAAGGATGTCCTTGTTTGATAGCATTAAGTGGGGTGTGTGCAGGAGAGGGAGAGAGTGGCCTGAAGTGTGACTGGAGCTAGGGCTGGGCAAACTGATGGAAGGAATTGTATCCCAATATTGTCCTGATACTGTTTGATCAATGTCTGGCATTGAACACCTCTTGCTTCATCTTGGCCCTTTCCCACTGCTCAGGCTCTGTTCACCTTCCTGCAGATGCCCTCAAGGAGCTCTTGGCTCTCCAGCTGCACCAGGGTTGGCCAGTAGGAGCAGGGCAGTGCAGGAGTTGTATTTCCTCCCTACTTTGTGTGCTGAGGGTGTTATTTGGACCAGTCAGATTCTTAGGCAGTTGTGCCTCATATACCACCTCGTGTGTGAGAGATGCTGCATGCCCATCACACTGGAATGGAACACAAAGTTGTTCTTTGTAGCAGAGTTGCTCAGCTAATCTCAAGTAGGATTAGGCAGATTTATGTGTTGTTGTACTAAAAAAAAAAAATTAAGGACGTGTGTCTGTTGACTTAGTAAGCTATTAAAGTGAATGGGAGAGTTCTGCAATAAACTATGGTGCATTTAAAAAAAGTTTTAATTGATTTCATTCTTTAGTTATTTTAAAAGATGAGATTAGAAAATGTGATTAACTCCCCTTGAGCTCTGCAGTAATAACTTTTTGCTGTTCTTAACAGTGCAAGACTTGCATTGGGGATTAACCAGGCTCTTAAGTTTGACAGCCTAGAATGAAAGAATTAACAAGAAAATATTCAGCAGTGTTGAGTTTAGCAACAGGATGACACTGGCTTCTAACAACCTTTGGAACTGTCAGTGCAGCTCTCTCTTTCTTTGGATCTTGGGTGTTGTTGACTGTGTGCCCCAGAAATGTGAACCAGGACACTGCAGGAGTTAAATTTTTAAACCTTCTCATTGTTCTCTAATGTTTAAACTTTTTTTTTTTTTCTCTTTCACATTAAATGACCTAGAGGCCTTACAAATACATTCGTGCATTTTTGTTCTGAGTCTTCAATTGAGGGCAAACGCAGTCTGGAAGCACCACTTCTTAATGTTACAACAGAAACAACTACCTCAACCAACAGGGAAAGGGAAGAAGGCTTGCAATAACAAACACTCTAGTTTTTAATAGCTTATATTTGCAAAGTCTTCTGTAAACAGTCCAGATCTTTTTCCCCCCCTCCAATATTAAGAAGAGACACTACAAGTAAACTGAGTTGGCAGACTGGATCTGTCAAGACATTTGAAGATATTTGATCTGCTGACATAAGGATTTGCTTTTTCAAGGAAAGAGCCTCTGCACTGCTTTTATAATCGCTGTTGATCGGTGGTTTGCTCCACTTTTCCTGATACTACTAATGGGAGAATTGTATTAAGGTATTGCTTCTAAACCTATTATTTGCATTGACAAAATTAACTTTTGTAGATGTAACGGCAAGTGACAATGTTATGCTCGTGAAGAACTTGTAGGCGATCACTTCTCTGCTCCAGTTGGCTTTTCTGCGTGCAGAGGGGATACCACACAAGAGACAGAGCTTTATTAAGATACTTGGGCTTGCTTTTTGAGTACAGTTTATAACTGCAGCAGGGCTGCACCGAACACTGAAAACACAGAGTCAGCAAATCTGCTGCTGTTCCCACTGCTGATACAGATTATACAGACGCTTGCCTTTCTGAAATGCCTTTTGTGAAACCTATGTACACAGTCCTGCATTGTTACTGTACATAGATACTCGAGGAAGGAATTTGACAAGTGATTGTTAATTCAAGAACTCTCTGGACAAGCACTCACTTATGTATTGCTGCAGTGCACAAGAAAGCAAAATGGACTATAAGCGGCGCTTTTTGCTTGGCGGGTCCAAGCAGAAGGTGCAGCAACACCAGCAGTATCAAATGCCCGAGCTGGGCAGGACCCTGAGCGCCCCGCTGGCATCGGCCACCCCCAGCACCCCCCTGGTGTCCCCGGCTGCTGCGGGCGGCTGCTCCCACCCCGCCTCCCACACCACCCCCATCGCAGACATCCAGCAGGGAATCTCCAAATACCTGGATGCACTCAACGTGTTCTGCCGTACGAGCACTTTCCTCACGGACCTTTTCAGCAGCGTGTTCAGGAACTCGCACTACTCTAAGGCAGCTATGCAACTGAAAGACGTGCAGGAACATGTCATGGAAGCGGCGAGTCGACTCACAGCAGCAATAAAACCAGAAATAGCAAAAATGCTGATGGAACTGAGTGCAGGAGCTGCAAACTTCAAAGATCAAAAAGAGTTCAGCCTACAAGACATTGAGGTAAGTTACCTTGGACTGGCACGTGAGTTGTAGCATTCCTTCTTAACTGGATTTCTCTTCAAAATCCCTTCTACACCAAGAATTTTCTCTGCCTTGCTGTGTATTTGTGGGTAATGCTGGTGGAAAAAGAAACTTCATTTCTTATGTACTAAGAGAGTACCAAATAATTTGTGGCCTCCATCTATGTTAAATTAGCTATTTAGTAGGTATTTCTGTGGAAGAACCAACTAGACAAAAGTTGTAAACCATTTTCTGTTTCATGTTAGCTAACATTTTTAGCAGTGTTATGCCATAGTATTCTAAATCAGCCTACACTTTCCTTGGTATTATCCATTCTGAGGGGAAACCTGAGCATGTGGGCGTAGCATATTGTCATCAGTGTTTCAGTTAAACTACATATTAGTTGACTAATAATATTTTATCACTCTTTAGAATGTTTTTGTCTTTCTGAGCTGTTGTAAGAGGAAAATAACACACTGTGTGAGAAACTAGTGGTGTAAAAATTTGTCATGATTTTGCTATAATGTTCATATGCTGGCAGCAAGTGCCCAAGAACCAGGATTCAGAGAGGATCCCCAAGTTCCCACCATGCCTGCCTGGGAAGGTCTGGTATTTCTCCTCTAATAAACGTGTTACATAGTGTTAAGTGTTAGTCACAGATAAATCCCTGGAGTTTTAAGTAGTTCTGTGTATTTTGACATAATTCTTCACTTTGCAGCAGTCTTTGCAGAGTTATTCCTTCAGGACTACATCCTGAATGGAAAACTTACTTTTAAGTTCTCTTGGTTTTGATTTAGATTTCAGGTAACTTTGTAAGAGTGAATATTTGTGCCTGTCAGGCATTATCAGCTTTCTCTAATTGCATCACTTCCAGGTGGAATCATTGAAGAGGATTCAATTTGTCAGTCACAGCTCTCCCTGCAGTTGTATATGACAATTCTCAGAGTTGTATACTTGGTATAGGCTGAAGTAAAATGGGCTGTATATTTGCTATAAATGTCTTCTGTAGGCTAATATTTTTAAAGACAATCCAATAACATTTTATCTAAAGCTGCAGCAATGTATCTAAAAAAGAGTGAGTGTATGTAATTAATTGATTTTTAATAGACATGCTAAAAGACTTTCTGAATTAAAAAAAGAAAAAAACATACAAAGGACTAGATGTCTTCTAGGGAATTTTGTGGACTTGGAGCCACGTGTAGAGCTGCTTTTGTGAGTGGGCAGGCAGTGGTGGGTGCTGGCTCTGCCCTGCCCCTGGTGCTGTGCAGGCAGGGTTTGCTCAGCAGGGAGCTGAGCAGCAGAAGCACAGCAGGGTTTGCATTGGCTGGGTGCAGCTCATGCCAGCCTAAAGCCAGAGAAACTTGCTTTGGTCCCAGTTTTACCTGGCCAGGCCTAACACTTGTCCTGGGCTCTTTGTGCACCTGCAGTGGGAACAAGTGTGTGGAGAATGCCAGCAGAGCAGCTGCTCTGTGCTGTCCTGCCTGCACCTCTTGGGCTGTCCCACCACTTCTCATCGTACTTTCCTGGGATCTTTTCTTAATTAAAACTGCATCCTGTGCATGGCTTTGAAAAAACTCAATATTCAAGATTGATGGGAACCTTCTGTATAATGAGACAGGTGTTGTGTTCTGCTTTGGCTTAAGCAGCAGCAGAATGGGGGGTTTGACAGCAGCTCCCGTGCTTGTTCTGTGGGTCAGTCAGGACTGGGGTGTAGCTGAGTGGATTCTACAGGCACAGGGGTTGGGTGGTTGTGCCCTGGGAGCAGCAGCTGCTCACTGTTGAAATGGACCTTGGCAGAGGCCAGTACAGGAATATATTTGGTTGTAGGTGATATAAGTGTGCTGGGAGACCTGCTGAACTAAAAATAATCTTGAACAAATGAGTTTTCCAGTTGGAATGGAATTCAGAGGGGAAAGCTGAATGTTGCAATATTTAAATAGACTTTTTCAGCCTCAGGAGTGGAGCCCACTGGTTCTGGAGAGCAGTCCTAGGGCTTGTGGGAGTCATGTGTTGGGTAAGAGTCAGTGTTGGTGCAGTTGGAAATAATAAATCAGTGCTGTTGCTGTTGTGCAAAGAGACTGCTACCATGTATTTAACACAACCCTAGAACCATGAACTGAGCACTGAACTCCTCACTGGCTCTTACAGCCTTAAACACAGCAGTTCATATGCACAGCACTGCTGGTGCAGCTGGAGAAATGGGGAGCACCTGGAGAGGCAGCAGAGGAGAGTAGCAAGAGTAGTTAGACATGCAGGAAATAGGACATCAGAGGACAAATTGAAAAGATGGACTCTACAGAAGGGGAGGCTAAGAAGGAAAATCAAAATTGTTCAGGTATGTGAGAAGCTGCCAGAACATGTCAGTGTCTGTTCTTCATGTCCATGTAAGGAGCAAGGAACTTAAATTTCAGAAGGAAAGATTGACATTAGATGCTGTGGAAATCCTTTGTAATGTTAGTGGAGCACTGATGTGGATTGCTACAAAGGGTAGAGAGCAGAGCTTACAGAACAAGTTAAGCCTGAATCTCACAAAACTGACCTAGGTGAAATTACTCCTTGCTAGGGACAGAAGGGTGACCTGGTGAGATCCTCTCCCATTATGCTTTTCTGGGATTTGAAGACTGAGCTGTTGAGGCTGAAATTTCAGTTTAAGAAGTAGTTTGCTTTTTTTACCCCTGGTGGATAGAGAAGTTAACATTTCATAAAACTGCCAGCAGGATTAAAAAATTCACAATGTAAGCAGAAAAACATAAAGGGCTTGCCTGACTTCATCAGAGTTTACTGAACAGGGATGTGATGGGGGAAGAGTGTGAGGCAGTGTAATTGTTCCCCTGGAAAATACCAGGAGGGAAATACAGGTGTATCTGAGGTTGCTTTGTCAGCTTCTCCAGTGGGTGACTGAAGGAACTCAGAGCTCTGAGAGAGAATTGAGAGATGGTGAAACCCCTGAGTGGCAGCTCAGCAGGACCCTAAGTATGGCTCTGCAGAGGCTCTTCTTGGAGGGAAGGAGGTTAGAGAAGTTCTGGTGTTATGGAAGCAGTGGGAGGCGAGCTGTAATTCAGGGTGCAGTGGGGCAGAACCCCAAATTCATGAGAATGAGATTTTCTGTGTGTGAGCCCAGCTCAGGAAAATGTGATTTTCCTAAACCTTGCTTAAGACAGGCTGTAGTTCTTGGGAGGACTGAGAAGTCCAAGCAGAGCAGGTTTGGCTTTAGGAATCAAGCAGAGAGCTGTGGCTTTTGAGGTGCCATGTGTCTTTATCTACTGTGGTGGGCTCTGCCCCCCAGGAAAGGCAATGTCAAGAAAACTTCAGTTTTGGTGAACATACCTGGCTTGAATTTGGACTGAAAACTGTTGTGCAACCTGGACTATAGCACCACGGGATGAGGTTTTAAATTTATGTATTGTTATTTAGAACAAAGCTTGCTAGTTCAGAACTGTCTTCCAGCTCTTACACAGAAGGTGGCTTCTTTTGATCAAAGTGTGGTGACAGATGGGAGTTTGCCAAGGTTTCTTTATTTCAGAAATGCAAATGCTGGTTTTTATTTTCTTCTTTTTCTTTTCCCCTTTCAAACACCTTTGAATTCTTGGGTATTCTGTGCGTGTATGGGTGAGGAACAGCTTGGAAATCAGGGTAAATGACAGGGTGTTTTCCATATCTGTTTTGTCAGCTGGGGGAATGCAGTAACTCTGTGCTTCTGGTAATAAAAAGCATTAAAGCAAATCTGTAGGGAGGAGTAAAACTGGTGAAAGTAAGAATATTTTCCCATCTCTTCTGAACCTTTGCAGAAGCCTCAGTATTGCAAAATATAAAGAATAACTTTTAGTTACACAGGGCTTGTGTATTGTCTTAGAAGTAAGTGGTAGTAATGAGAGGAATGTCAATGTGCCTTCCTGTACCAAAGGGAAGCATGGATGGGCACCAGATATATTCTTGGATGCTCTGTTTTGTATTCAATTGAGATAATTTTTGGCTTTTATGTGTATAAAATAGCCTAAGATTTTTTTGAACAAGAATTTTGTAAGACAAAAATGTCTGAATAAATATTAAATGTAGACTTTCCTTAGAAAACATAGTAAAGTCAGATTTAACTATTTTTAAAATTATTCTTTTCCTGGGATTTTCAGGAATTGGCTCTAGACTCTTCGGAGTTGCTGAACTGTTAGTAGCAAAAAAAAAAAAATTGTCTTACATTTTAATTGCTGCTTTTTAAAGTGCTTCACACTTAATTGTTTTTCTGCTAAATGATAGTGACCACTTCAGCAGCTGTCAAGATCAGATTATCATGAGTGGCTTTTAGGGTCACTGCTGGAAGAATTGAGTCTGTTGGGTTTCCCAAGTCTTGCAGCTTCTGCTGGAATCTAGCTCAGCCTGCAGGTGATTCCAGCTCATGGGCAGGACTTTGTCTTCCTTTGGAGGTGTTCTGGTCATGAGATCACTCTTGGGAACTGCTAGAGAGTAAAAACAAGTAGGGTTCTGCCCACTTCTGGTAAGGTACAAGAAAGTTGTTGGCTCATGATGGAGCACACCAGTTCAGGGGCAGCCAGGCTGTGCCACTAAGGATGCTGTTAAGGGAAACCACCAAATAATTCTATCATGGTGTTTGGCTTTTAGAGCATATTCTACTTGTTTCAGGAAATAGCCAAAAAAAAAGGAAAAAAAGAAGAAAGTTCTACTGCATAAAATAGTACTTGGAGAACAGCAAGCCAGTGTTTGTACCAAGTGTGGAAGACTGGCACTTGTTATTTTCTGACTTTATTACTGGTAGTGTTCTGTTTTAAGGAGTCTGTTGTGCAAGATTTTCTTGCTGGGCAATTTGTATGGCATCCCTTTTGCAATGAAAACTGGCAATTTTGTGTACACTTTGTCCAGTGGAATATTCCAAAGCTGATTGTGTGCCCTCATTAGGATGATAAAGTAGGATAGAGTAACCTAATACTGCCTCTCACCTGGTGCTCCCCTTTGGTAGGGAACCAAAAGTTCCATTCTTCCAAGTGCCTCAGCAGGTAAAGAGAGATTCCTTCAGGTAAGGCTCTGCTGAGAAATAACAGCTGTGCTGCCTGGTCCAGGTCAGGCAAGTCAAGGTGGTGGAGCTGTGTTTGTGGGACAAAAAGTTTGGAAGCTGAAGATCTCACTTTTTTATGCAATATAAATGAATCTAAGAAATTAAGAAAATCTCACCACTCCCAAGGAAATCCCACTGCTTGCCACCTGAGATGATTCCAGTTCAGCTTTGATTCCTGTATAGTTTGTAGGGTTTATGTTTATTCTGGGCTGAAGGAGGAAACTCACACACCTCTGCATGGAAAAGTAGGGAAAATAAACTTGAAAAAGACATGGTGGTGTCTGTGTGAAACTGCATCCATGTGCTGATGCTGTTGCAGGGATGTGCAGCAGAGGTTCCTGTGCTGCTCTGCACAGGGGTCAGCCCTGCCTGGGGAGCCACTGCCAGCTGCACCTTCCCATGGATAAGGCAACGTTTGGGCTCTTTGGCAGAAAATCTGACCAAATGAGCTCTTTGAAGCTTTAAAGTGAGTTTGACATCTGCCATTCATCCAAAGGGAGTGTTTAACAGTGTAAAAATCCTCCATCACTTTGAGAGTAAAGCACTTTAAACCATCCTTACCCATTTTGGAGAAATGGATTTTTTTCAAACAAAACAAAAGTTCAGTAAAGCAGATGTTACTATTTATCTTCACTATTTAACATTTTAAGATATAGGAATGTTGTGTGCTGCCACTTAAAACCTAAATCATTTGTTTATTTTGAGCATTATTCCCAGGCTGGGGAAACTTCAACCTTTGTACCTTAAATATTCTTTGAAATTTAATCAGCTTGAAATTCCTAATGAGTACTAGTTTCATCTTCCCCTGAGAACTGCATTCTTCCTACACAGAAATAATTCAGATCACCAGCTGCCTCTTCCTGCAGTTTGCTTATAAATCTTTCTAATCTCATACCCAGGAAAGTTGGAGTTTTCTTCATTTTATCATTTGCTGACTGTTTTTTTTTAATAAGGCAAGCTCCACTTTCAGAGGTCAGTCAAAGTACCAAAAATGTTTAATTTTATGCCTTGTACAAAGAAGGGAAGTGATTGAACCAGAATGGAATGTCAAAAGGAGTCTGGATGCAGTGGAAAAAAGCATTGCCACCACTGGTTCTTCTGAAGTAGATAGTAAATGCATATAACTGTTGGTGTGACTGGAGAGTCCTGCCAGGAAGATACATTGTGTCTGAATAGTTTTATTCCAGAAGAATGTAGCTGAAAATAAGGCAGATGATTTAATGGCTCTGAGGCATGATGGCTTTGTACACTATCTGTGTATTCTATGAATTATTCCTAAAATGGAATTCAAGTTGAGTCTTTTTTAATAAATCAAAGTCAAATTCACATTTTAAAGCGCTTTGTGTGATAAACTTCATAAAAGAAACACTTTGAATAGCTTTTAAATACTTTCTACAGTGATGTGGAAAATCTTCCTTTCTCTGCAACTCTCTAGTTTTACTCTTGACTGTCAGCTTTTTCCTGCACAGGGAATGTGGCCCCAGAGGCAGACTGGTTCCTGCTGGAGCCCTTGGCTCTCCAGGATGTCCCTGCATGGTGGCACTGCTGTCCTGGCACCACAATCCTGTGGCACAGCAGCTTTGCTGTGCTCGTGGCACCCGAGGTGTCTGAGTGTGTTTGGGCACAGCTGGAGGGACTGGCTGAGAGCATCCTGCCAGGGCATCCCCTGCCCTACCCTGCCCTGCCAGAGCATCCCCTACCTTCAGCCCAGGGAGCTTTTGGCTGCCCTGCCCTGCCCTGGCCTTCCTGAGGAGCATGGCATGACCCAGTTCAGTGCAATATTCCAAAGGCAGGGCAGTGCCAGGGCTGGCAGTTCTGTCACACAGTGCCAGGCTCAGCTTTGGGCACCTTGTGTGGGATTATGGGGCAAAAGGCTGTCAGTGCTCATTGCCTGCCCATGAGCACTCTGCCTGCAGGGTGAACTGCTGGGCCAACTCCTACATTTTATGTTAATGTTTTAAAATGATTCATGTTTTGCTGTTGCTGTTTTGGATTTTTATCAGAAATTCAGCCAGGTCTTTGTGCAGGTGGGTTTTGGTGTTGACCTGGTCCTTGTGATAATATGCTACTCCCATTTTTGTGCTTTATTTTGCCAAGTAACTGAGCAAGCTTTTCATTCATCAGGTAGTCAGAACTTGAGTACAGAACGAAAAATTATTCAGGACTAGTCTGATGTTCCCTTCATTCATAGAAACTAATGCTCTCTTACTCTTATTTTAAGTAAGTTGTTAAATTTCATATCTTACTTACGATCTGAAGCATTATTTTAATAAAAAAAGATCAGAGTTTAACATAGTTCCTTACCCCAAACACCAAACAAAAAGGAAGAAGGGGAACTTCCATGAGCTCTTCTATGTGCTTGAAACTGGTCTGTTTGTCTCCCACAGGTACTTGGGCGATGTTTCTTGACAGTGATGCAGGTCCATTTCCAATTCCTGTCACAAGCTTTGCAGAAAGTCCAGCCAGTGGCACACTCCTGCTTTGCTGAAGCTGTAGCTCAGGAGAGGAAGAATGTTAGTGGGACTGGAGCCTCAAATATAAGCCCCACAAATGAGCTGGAAGATGCAATAAGATCATGGAGAGGAGCAGCAGAGGTATGGAGGTCTTGCTGTAAGCACAGCAGATGGAGTGAAACCTAAAGTCAGCCTGGGTGTCCTAACAAAGGAAGAAAATACCTGATTTTGAAGACATGCTGTGTGGCACAGTGGGTTTCAGACACTAAAACTCATTTTAGTGATGTGATGTTTGCATTATCTTTGCCCTGTGTAAAGTTTTCTTTGTGATAGGGTTCTACATAAGGAGCACACAAGCAGTGCAAACAGGTTTTTGTTATTACTAATGAACTGCCAGTGTTCAAATAGGGCAGATGGAGGGAATTAAAAATGCTCAACGAGTCTTTGTGAAAACAGAGCAAAATCTTGATGAAAAATAATCTAGGTAATATCTAATTCTTTCAAATTTTGGGCATGAATTCTATTCTATACTTTAAATTCTTTGTGGTAATTCTTAACACTTTTGTTTTCATTCTGTTAAGCTTGATGTTACTTGATCCATCCATTGTTGGAGTGTGACCCATGTTACTTAAATGTGCCACTCTCTGGACTTGTACTTTCACAAACACCTGTCATCTGTGGAATCTTTACTTTGCCAGCCAAAACCAGTATTTTATAAAGACATTCAGTTTTAGGAGGTTTTCTGCTTTCCCTGGCATTATTGAAGTCTGGAGACTGATAGATGAGTATGGGTTCAGACACAGAGCATGTGTTTTCCCTAAATTCAGATGACTTGGAGCATGTGCTTTTGCAGTCTCATTTGGCCCACATGGCTTGTTAGTCACCCTGACTGGAAATCTTGTCAAGGTCTCCATTTATCACTAACATCTGCCAGGTACAGGAAAGCAAATGAGTTACACGAATGCAGAGGGATTATATGTAATTTTTACTGCAGCATAAATTTATTTCACTGGATAAAATAGGGATTTGGGAGTGCTTTAGGTGTATTGCAGATAATCGTAACAGGTCTAATCCTGGTATAGCTGTCCTTCTTGGGCAGAAAAGTAGTTAATTTTATGTGCAATATACTTAGCTTCTTAAAACTACTATTTCTAGAAATGCCCTGAAACTCCTATAAAATTTGTTTAAACTGTGGTTAAAATTAAACTTGGCTTCACAGAATTGAGGACGTTATTTTTTACTTTATGAACAACCCACTTCACCTATTTCTGTTTTTCAGAAGTACTCATATTTCAAAACAGTTTTTGTATAAGTATTATACTAATCAAATCCTATATTAAACATACATGAGGAGGAGAGAGATAAAATACAGATTCTCCATAGTTCCAAAATAGCAACAGAAAAAAATTCTCAGTTTTTATGATTGACTGAAATCATAAAAAAGATTTGGAGTATTTGTGTGGGGTATTAGGATAGCATAAGAAAAATACGTGGTTTCTAAATAAATAAAATCTCTCTCATAATTGTAGATAGACTAATACAAATGTTTTTGATAGAAGGGAATTTGAAATACTGAAATCCTTGCCAATTTCTGCTTTGGAGTGGAAGGCAATACATTGTTTTCCTATAAAATCAGCCTCTCTGGCAGGAGAACACTGCTGCTTCAGAGTGAAGTTTAAGGTGATACTTTGTCAGTAGCTCAAAACTGGTTTTGCTCTTGAAGATTTACTTTGGGAAATGCAGTAATTCTGTCCATGAGGTGAGCCCATGTCTGTCCATTGGCTGTAGTACCAGAACCCTCCAATTTGGACATCCTGCTTTAGAGCAAGACTTTTTCCTAGACTGGAAAATAACCCACATCTATTTGCTTTACCCTGCTCAGTGATGTAGGATTTTACAGCTAAAAGTAGGTATTTGGCTTGTTTCTTGTTTTTCAAAATCATATACACAAAGCTATTTTCTTGCTGTGCTAAGATGATCTCAGCATAGTGTTGCTCTTCTCAAATTGCACCACAGTAATCACCCATGACTTCATGAAATGTATCATCCTATGAACACAGGAGTGCTTGTACACATGATTTAACATATTTTCTGTTTATGTTGGAGTTAGGAGTCCATCCTCAGGTAACCACAGCCATGGTGTGGTCTGTGTAACAGGATCCCAGGTCCTGAGAGGGAGCTGAAATAGCAACAGCAAACAATGCTGAACCCAAGTGCTGGCCAACACCCGTGTGCTCTGCAGGTTACATCAGGGTTCTGCTTCCAGAGCAGTAGAAGTTGAGGAAGTTATGGTCAAGTGTCCTCTAGGTCCTTTCACCCAAATGCTGCTTCTCATCTCCTGTAGAATGTTTTAAAGTCTGTGGGATTTTTTGTTCTTTTTTGAAATTTACTTAAGCCTGACCTGGTTTAATGCTGACCTCCTCACCCTGGATTTTTTTTTTTACATTACAGGCCACATCTCGACTGCGAGAAAGAGGCTGTGATGGATGTTTGGCAGGAATTGAAGTTCAGCAACTTTTCTGCTCACAGAGTGTGGCCATCCCTGAACATCAGCTCAAAGAGCTAAACATGAAAATTGACAGTGCTTTGCAGGTGGTTTTTCAAGTCTGCTGCTTTCATGTGCATGTAGTGCAGTCAGTGGGTCAAGGAGTGAAATAGGGAAGGAGTGTGTTCCTGCAGAATTGTGTACCACAGACAGCACAGAGGTATTTGGGAATTACAGCTTTGGAATCTTACATGATAAATGTGTGTGTGCCGTAGAACTGAGTGGGGTAAATCCTTGTACCAATCCCCTGTCTGTACCCAGACACGGTGACTGTGTGCTTGCTTCCTTGCTGATACACCTGTGCTATCTCAACTTTTTGTTTAATGTCAGGCTTACAAAGTGGCTCTGGAGAGCTTGGGTCATTGTGAATATGCAATGAAGGCTGGCTTCCACTTGAACCCAAAAGCAATTGAAGCAAGTCTTCAGGTAGGATCTGCTAAGCCTGCTCTCTTTCATCCCTCCTCACCTGGGAAATGGGTACTCAAATACACAAACATTAGGACCCGTATTAGGATCTTCTAATGTCTTAGTTCCTTGTGTTTGATCTGTTCCTCTGTCCTTCAGGGCTGTTGCAGTGAAGCTGAAGCCCAGCAAACAGGAAGGAGACAGACTCCACCTCAGCCCATTCAGTGTGAGCTGCCCACTGTCCCTGTCCAGATTGGATCCCATTTTCTGAAAGGGATCTCCTTCAATGAGTCTGCAGCAGAAAACCTGAAGCTGAAAACGGTAATTACTCCTAATTAACAACAGAAGTAAAGCTGGAGGAAAAGGAAGAGAATTTATTAAAATGTAGAGAACTACAGCAATAGAAGTTCTGTGCCAAACCTGTGTTTAAAAGTCTGGCTTCCTGTGGAAACATGATGTTGATAGCATTGTAGGGCTACGCCTGTTTGTGATGACATTTTGACCACCTGAGCAGTTTTAGTCCAATCTGAGAGAAGCAGAGGCATAGAGATCTAGGAGGCAATGAAGCATCTGTGAACTTTTTGAAAATAGATGCATTAGGTATGAAGAAGTACAGAGGGAAGTGAGCCCTTACAGATTCTCCAGCCAGGAGAGCCTTCATCTTCTTAGGTCCCCAAATAAGTCAGCCCAGTCTGATGCTAAGGGAGGTACTTGAAAAAAATACTTTGTAACAGAGCTCCTTTTGATATCATCTTACAAACTGGAATCAATTTTTTAAAAATAATTTTAAATTATGGAGAAGTTAATTGTACTTTCAGTCTAAACAAATGGAAAGTATGTCCATTCAGAAGTAATTTGTTCAATTTTAATCAGCACTTTCACTTTTTTTTTAGAACAACCCAGTTCCTTGCTCCTGAAAGAGTTGAAATAAGAAGTTGCTCAAAATGCTGGCATGTATATAAGAATGCAGTGCTTTTTGTAGTTTTGATTAAACTGGTTGGCAAGAATATAAGCAGAAATACTGTTTATGATTTTGGAGCAGTATTGTGTTCCAAACAGCAGAGATGATCTTCCATATTTCTGTTCTGCAAGGGAACTCTCCTAGTTATGCAAGACTGTTCAGAGCTGCAGACATTATAGCTGTTAGAGAAGCACGTAGAACAGTGACAAACCCATCCAGAAGCCTTGGTGGTACCATTTGTGAATGATGTGGTGGGTAGGACAGAGTGTTTATTATTTTTCCAGCACACAATGCTGCAGTTGATCAAGGAGGCCGGATGCCATAATGGACTCACACCCCGGGACGACTCTCCCGTGACTGAAGTGCTGAACCAGGTCTGCCCTTCCACGTGGAGAGGAGCCTGCAAAACTGCTGTGCAGCTCTTGTTTGGCCAGGCTGGACTGGTAGGTGACTACCAATAGTCTTAGGAAAACAAAGGATATGTAAACACCCTGAAGAGAAACTAGATATTTTGGAGTTTAGAAATTAATTTGCGGTGTCTTATTGTGTGCTGCTCTATTTTTAGTGCTGCAGTGAACTTGATTTCTGAGCAGAATGTGTCCTTGTAGGATGGGAGTCTGTAGGTGGTGTCCAGAGTGGACTGGAACAGAAGAATGCACCAGGTGCTTCCTGGTCTGCATTTCAAAAGAGAACACAGGACATGGAACTTCTACTTTGAGAAATAGAAATATTTTCAAATTTATAGATGATCATGTTAAAAAAAACTATGGATCCAAACACACATCTATCCCCCTCTCAAATTAGCTTCAAAACCTGTCATTTTTTCATTTCCTCTCTGCTTTGATTGGAAGCTGAGTTTCCTCCCCAGCATAACCCAGCAAGTAATGCTATCTGGCATCTCCAAGAGGACAGAGCATTTAAATGCCTTGCTGTAGACATTTGTGTTCTTGAGGGGGAGAAAACCAGTGGAATTTACAGTATCTAAGCAGCTGATAAAAATGGATGCTTGGAACATACTCTGATAAGAAAATGTATTTGTGCTCCCATGACTTAATTACTGCAATCTCTGCACTTAGTGAAGTGTTCCTGCATGGCATGTAGGTTTTTTGAACTACTGTGAGTAGGGGAAAAGCCTGCACCTTCAAGATAGGAAGGAAATGCAAGAATAAAGGTACACTGTAGCCTGTGATAGTTTTGTCAAGTATTCTTTGAATTGTCTTTAACCTACAGTGAGTTATATGCTTCTGGTTCATTGTTGATTCCTTGTTCAAGATGATGGGAGACCATGAGGGCTTCATAATTAATTTGGATTAAAGGACCCAAATAGCTGCATATTTTGTAAATCTGTTTTTCAGACAAATCATACAGCTGGTTAGGTGACCTAGACCTTCCATCCTAGCAAATTAAACCATGTGCTTTTGATACTGTTAAAAGGTTCTCCAGTAATGTTGAATGATAAATTGGAAATGATGAATTTTCCAGATACTTCTACTTCAGCAGCCCTTTGTTACTATATATCAGATCTTAGATATTCCCTTAATATTAAATGCCTGTTAGAGAAGTAGGTTGAAATTATACTGGAATTCAACAGACTATTCATACAATGGCAGCCTAAAAGCAGAGGTGCAGACCATCACTGTCATAAAAGCAGTGAACCTGCTGTCAGTCCTTTCTTCACTGAGGTACAGGGATTGAAGGACAGGAGATGGTAGTGCTTTGTCTGAAGTTTTACAGGAAGGCATAAGAAGGTGATGTCTTTGCAGGGAGAGAAAATATGGAATAGTAGGATTTATCAAATTTCTACTTAGGTGTTTTGAAGGAAAACATGTATAAAATATGAATAAATACAAGGAGGACTGGAAGAAGGATATGGTTAAATGGGATTGTGTCTTCAGCTGCCACAGTTGGTGGTAGGATGCTGGGAGTCAGCAGTGAGGTACAGGAAATGAGGCCAAGGAGGAAGGAGTTTCTCACTCCCTGTGGGAGCGAGCTCTAATCCAGGAGCAGCTCGTGGCTCCTGAGTGTCTGGATGAGGAGTGCCTTGGGAGGATGCTGCACCTTCCACCATTTCCTTTCCAGGGGGTTTCAGTGTGTGCACACCCAAGTCCTGCCCTGAGGAGGTTTGAGGAGTGGCATGAGGCACATTTGGACTCAGGAATCTGGAAATCTGGTGTCCCCCAGTCTAGACATAACGAGTTAGACTTGCTGGTAATTGAAGCACTGACATTCTTCAGGTTTGTCATCACTTTTGGAGAGTGTCAGCATAAAACTTACTTACACATTCTGCCAAATGACAGTGCTGAGCTATGGAGTTTTACTTGTGTTGAATCCTGAATGTCTCCAAAGATTTTTGCATGAACCTCAGGTTCTGAAAGTAGCAGGCTTCACTCTTCAAAGACACATAATGAGCTGTGCACATGAGAGAAGACCTGCAAGCCTGCTCTGCTTCGTTCTCACTTTGATTTGTTACAGTTTAGAGGGGTATGAGGGTTGAGGTTTTTCTTTATAAGCTATGTGCCATCTTTTTTTGAAACATCCAGTTATGCTTGTATGTAGCTTCATGCAGTGACAAGAAGTGGTAATTTGGGTCTTCAGAGAGTTCTTTGGGTGGAAGGGAGAGAGGAAGCACCTGTAAAGCAAGAACAATGGATGTCTGAGGTACAGGAAGCTGTTCTCTAAGAACCACCAGGCAGGGAGGGAGGATGTGTTTATTTTAAGTTTATTTTGTGAAGAAGGCAGATCAATGAATCATGGCACAGTATTACGTAGGCTGTCTGCATTCACTCAGAATTGTGTGGATCTGTATCTTAAATGCCCAATTTGAAAAAACATGACTTGACAATCTCACTGTTTTTAATCTATCTTGCTATGTACCTTTTAAGAAGCAACTCATTAAGTGTGGAAAGCACACTGAGTTGTGACTTAGTTTGCTTGGTTACTTTGGGCTGTAGTTTTTTAAAATAAGAAATAATTTGAAGTGTGGATTTTCAGTTCTTACCTTAGCATGTATATAAGAATTGCATTATGAGGTTTGGGTCAGCTGATGAAATCTGCATATTTGAATAAAAATAATGTACATTCAAATAACTGAATTCAGAGGATGAGCAGAAATAAAATTTCCAATTGGCCTCATGCAAAGAGGTTAACAAATAAAACTCTTTTTTTTTTTTTTTTTTTTTTTTTTTTGTTTAGTATTTTTTTCCATCCA
>VXBI01004211.1:188370-226681 GCA_013397375.1 Toxostoma redivivum
AAGGAAGGAAGGGAGGGAGGAAGGAAAAGAAGGAAGGAAGGAAGGAAGGAAGGGAGGGAGGAAGGAAAAGAAGGAAGGAAGGAAGGAAGGGAGGGAGGGAGGAAGGAAAAGAAGGAAGGAAGGAAGGAAGGGAGGGAGGGAGGAAGGAAAAGAAGGAGCCAAGGAAGGAAGGAAGGGAGGGAGGAAGGAAAAGAAGGAGCCAAGGAAGGAAGGGAGGGAGGAAGGAAAAGAAGGAGCCAAGGAAGGAAGGAAGGGAGGGGGGAAAAGGAAGGAAGGAAAAGAAGGAGCCAAGGAAGGAAGGAAGGAAGGAAGGAAGGAGCGTCCCCGGCGGGCGCGGATCGTGCCGGGCAGCGCCGCCTGCTGGCGCTCGGCGGTACCGCCGGGTCCCGCTCGGGCACATTTTCCTTCCCACGCCGCTGGATATGCGGGATCACCTCCGCGCGGACCCTGCCAGGCTCAGGCTCTCGGCACGTGCTGGGTTGTGTCAGTCTCTTGCCGTATTCCAGAAATGGATGTTGTGTGTTTGGTGCTCGTTGCTGCTGTGCCTGCTCAAGAGCTCTTGTCAGTGATGGTTTCAATACACTGCTGAACCTCACTGCTAGATTTGCTCTGTGTTCCACAGAGCAGGCAGAGACTGCTCAGGCTGCAGCCCTGGAACCCCTAGGCATTCCCATGTTGTTCTGCAGGAGTGCAGCAATTGGCCTTCTGTATTCTGACTGATATGGTAGAATTGTTTCATGTAAAAAATGAGCATTTTGATTTCTAATTTAAACTTAATGATGATAGGTGTCTGAAAGAAGATCCAGCAACAATGTCTTTGCTACAGAGGAGTCTGGATCCAGAGAAGACTTTGGGGCTGGTGGATGTGCTCTACACTGCTGTATTTGATATACACAGGTGGAAGGAAGGAAGGTACACCTCTTTTCTAGTTCAAACTAAGCTGTCATTGTTGAATAATCTGTGCTGAGGGATATGATAGTGCCAGCTCATCAGAAGGGGAAAAAAGGAGTCAGACTGAGAGTGAGACATTATTAATCCCCACAGATACCTTTTGGATGCATCCAGAGATACAGGAAACTGCTTAAAACCAAACCAGCAGCATAGCTAAGGGTAAAAAAGTATTTGCTTCTCTCTTACAAAAATACTTGACTTATATTAAATTGGTCTCCAGTTAGGTCTAGAAGCACAACTAAAATGTAAGGAATGGAAAGTATTGCAAATATGAGGAATAATTTGCTTTGTTACCATAAGAAGTAGCTGGTGGACTTGGCAGTCTTTGATGTTCTTTCTTTCTTGAGCTATTATTGAAATACATGTTTTCCCCCCAAAGTACAAACTCAGTTATGTATTAAGTGGTTTGATATACATGTTTTTTGTTGATGCAGGGAGCAAGCTTTGCCTTGCATTCAGATTCAGTTACAGCGTGAGATCTCAGACTTTGGGAGCCAGGTTGACATGCCGTCGGGGAATGGAAGCAAATCTTCAGGGGGTCTGCAAAAGACATTCTCAAAACTGACTTCACGGTTTACAAAAAAAACTTCCTGCACCAGTACAAGTAACACAGGAAGTTATTCAATCCCCAATACACCTTCCAAAAATGTCTTCATAAGTTCCAGCTCAGAGGAGAAAGCTAAAATGCCCACTAACATGGACGCACGGTTGCAGAACATCCTGAACATTGGTAACTTCCCTCGGACCGCAGATGCTCTGCAGCCAGTTCAGAGCACCAATAACCAGCTCGTCAATGGGTTTCTAGTGGAAAGACGGGACAGCTTCTTCAAACCAGATGATGGCAAGGACGACAAAGGTATGAATTTACCAACTGACCAAGAAATGCAGGATGTTATAGATTTCTTGTCTGGTTTTAACATGGGCAAGTCTCAGCAGACTTCTCCGATGGTGAAAAGAAGGAACTCTGTTGCATCCTCTACAGCAACAGAACAAAAGTCAGGAGCAGTTCAACAGCAGCCACAGTCTGTGTCTCACACCCCACTGCATCCTCCTCAGCAAGGCTTGTCCCAGCAGCAGTCCCAAAAGCAGCAGCAGCAAATGCAGTATTACCAACACTTGCTTCAACCTATTGGACCACAGCAACGTGTACCTGCCAAATGGCTCAGTAATTCTTCACAGCAGCAAGCCCCGGCTGTTGGAACTGGATTGTCTCATATAAATCAGTGGAACAATCCTGGTTTTTCAGATTTAAGCTCTGATTTGTACAGCTTGGGTCTTGTGAGCAGCTATATGGACAATATGATGGCAGAGATGTTAGGACAGAAACCACAAGGACCTAGAAACAACACATGGCCAAATCGTGACCAAACTGATGGAGTGTTTGGGATGTTGGGAGAAATCCTGCCTTTTGACCCTGCAGGTGTGTGTCTTTTCCTTTATTATGCTTTTTGTAAGGGTCCTTTGTAAAAGAATACTGTGAAATATTGCTAGCAATAACTGTCATTTCCCCGTGCTGCCCACTGGATGTAAGGATGCTGACCAGTGCAAGCAGGGATTTATGTGTGTGCTTATTTGCTTTTTTAACAGAAGGTGATCTTAAAACTCATTAATAAGCAAGCATGGGAACTAATTCCTTATTTCTTGTCCCAGTTGTAATAGTCTGACCTTTCCTATATGGAGCACAGCAGAGTACTGAAAAGATACTTACAGATGATGTTCCTCCTATTCTTAGTTTGTAAAATTGTTTAAAATCAAACTCTAGAGCTCAGGTATGTTCCCTCTCCTCAAAATTATTCTTCCTGCTCTTTACCAGTCTTGTATCCTAGAGATACAGCTGGGTTGCATCTCTGTTATATCCCTACATTTTCCCTCCATTGCTCCCAGTTCCCTGGGAGTCATACTGGTTCCTGTTCCACAGTTGGTTCTGCAATGAAAAGTCTGGATGTCAAAGCACTAGAGAGAAAAGAGCAGGTGCCATGAGGTTTGCCACATGTGTTTGGACCACCAGTAAATTGTAAATATAGATGAATTATTCATTCTCACAGATTAAATGAGATAAAATTTTAGAGTCATAAACAAATAGCTCCAGGCCAAGAAATTGACCATGGAATCCAAGAGGAGAGGAATGTTTGATCCCCATGTGGGCCACTGGCTTGAGAGCTGGACTTGATGGTCCTTATGGGTCTCTTCCAACTCAGAATATTCAGTGATTGTGTGATTCTGATCCTAGTATTAAGAACAACTTACACAGCTGCTACCTTGTAAATGTAACTTCTCTTGGCCTGGAGCACAGCTGCAGGAATGTTGTAGTGTGCATTTATGGCAACTGCCTGGAGGGAGGAGCAAGAGAACAGGGAAACCTTTTATCAAAGTAGGGCTCAGTTTCCCATGCTCATTTGCATTTGTCTGTGTTTGGAACGTGTAGGCGTCTCCAGCCAGCTTCTTTGACTCGTAATTATGATAGTTATTTTGTCAACTTAGTTGATAAATTAGTGGAGTTTCTGTGGCAAAAATAGCCACCATAGTTTTGTTGTTGCTTAATAACTGTAGGTCTGAATTAGCATAATCTTACTTAAACACACTTAGGGTATAGACTTAAGCATTATCACAGCCTCTAAGGAAGAATGAAATTATTTTCAGCAACCACTAAATCCACGTGTGTGTAGGGAAAAGAAAGCAGGTATGCAAAGGACTGACATTCTCAGGATTTTGAACCTATTATATTTCTTTAGTATTTTCCTTTTGCTCTGTGTAAAACTACTTGTTTTGTTCCATTTGGTGAATGTCAAGGACATAGAAAATGGTATTTGGAAAAGATGACTTACTCAAGTTCCATAAATGGTGCTCAGTGGATTTAGATACTCATTTCTGCAGTTTTGGTGATAAGTAAACAGTATTTTTCACAGATCTGGCATTTAAAAAACCAAAACCAAACAAAAATCCTTCCAACTGAATACTTTTCCACTATAAAGAACTTTTCTTCATAGAACTTGCCAGGTTGAGCTGTGGTGTAGAAATTTTCATTTTAAGCTTTAGGGCAGTATAAAAAGCTGTAAGACAGAAAACAGTTTTTCATTTCCAGGCTTTCCTAGGACTGTACATTTGTCATTTTAAACAAACCAACTACTTTCTTGATAAATACTTTTAGACTGAAAATGATGTCTCTCTTCAGATGCAAAACTGCTGATTAAGAATTTATAAAATTGAAACTGATGACTTTTCATGTTTAAGGCTAAACTAGTCCCAACAATGTATTTTGTAATACTTTAATCATCACTAAGAACTTGATGAAAGAATGTTGCAATAAGAGCTAGCAAAAAGAATGTTGGTAACTCCAGTCTATTGGAGTACAAAACTATCTGATAAAAAACTGTTCACAGATGTTTTCAGAAAGGTAAAAATTAACACAAGCTTCTATTTTGAATACGCCAGTACTTCAGACTTAATGCTGTCCACAGGTAAAAAAAAGCCAGAATCCATCTAGACTCTATTCTTAGATCTGAGGAACTGTCTGGCTTCCAGCCTCATCTTAAATAGACTTAAAGATATTTCAGAGGGAGAACAAGCACTAGTGGGGATGTTTTGTTCTAGACAGCTCTCAGATAGCCCTTGCTTAATAAAGGAGGTAGAGAAACAAAGTTTTCTTCACTGTCTTTTTAATTTGCATCCAGCAAAACATTGTGCAGGTCTTTTCTGGATGTGTCAAATGAGAACAAGGAAATGTATTTTCTAAATGCAGTATGGAATGTAGGGAGCCATCAGATGAAAGAGATTTCTGCTTTGCAAGCTGTGCATGATTGTTGGATGTTCTTCAGTCTTCACTCAATCTCAAACTGAGGCTGGCAAGCCAGCAGCTCAGTACTTCCCACTGCAATTACTGTGCATGTAGTCTAGACATCTTCCATAAATCCAGTCCGATTGCCAAGTTTTTTCTTAGGGAAGAAAAAAAGGCAAAAGAAAGAGAAGCTGTGGAAACTCAGTTACAGTGACTCATTTATCAGCAGTCTTTTGAATCCAGCAATTGCATGCTCTGATCAATGGAGCATTTGAAACACTTTTGGATTAAGGCTTTTGCTATGTCTACTCAAGACCGTGCTTATTCCTTATTAGATGCTTGGGACGCAAAAAGCATGTTGAGAATGGAAGAATTTCTAAATTACTGCTTTTTTTCTGTAAATGTAATTCTTATTCTGAAATTTTTGTAAATCAGATCAGAACGTTTTCAGAATTGTCTCATTCTTGTTAGGAAGGAGGCAGTTTTGGTGCTCTGTGTTCTAGTATGATCCAAGCTGGACATAGCTGATCATAGCTGAAAATCATGTGGCACTCTGGTATTAACTACAGTGACAGTTCTGCTCTTTTTCATGTGTGTGGATATATGTACACGTGGTGTCCATTTCATCAGTGTCTGCTGATGAATATTGGACCTTTCAGCATAGACATGATCATAGTACAAACACAATTTTCCCTGATGGAATGCAAGGGGCAGGTGTGCTTCCATGTGATAATTATTATCCACTATGGATGCTGTGTATCTCATCTTTGTAAAACATTTCCTGTTCAGTGTTCTTCACTGCTCCATGAAGACCTACCCACTGCTGGCTGTCATTTATCATCAGGGAGGGAATTACTTTGTTATGCAGTATGGTCAGACGTAAAGGATTGAAAGTTCAGCAGAACTAGCTGAATGCCAGCAATGTACTTGTTGGTTTCTTTCATTCAGTTGGCTCTGATCCAGAGTTTGCTCGCTATGTTGCTGGGGTGAACCAGGCTATGCAACAGAAGAGGCAAGCACAGCACGTCCGGCGTCCGAGCACCACGCGTGGCAACTGGCCTCTTCCTGATGATCCTCACAAAACCTGGCCCTTTCCTGACTATTTCACCGAGGGGTAAGACACTGGGCAGGCTCTATGTTTTTATTGTGTAAGTTTATTTTGCACCCCGACCTGGCAGAATGTGGGAATAAAGTGTGTTTTTTCAGTTGCTGCTGCATCTGTGAAAGCTGCACTCACTGTTAAGAGTGAGCAGTGTGATCCCCCACCTGCTTTGCTGATCCCAAGGCATTGACATGCTTCATGTCACCTTTCTGACTGTGATGCCAACAGAGGAAATAAGGAATATATAGCACAGATGTATTCAGGACAGTTTTCTTTGAGTATTTTGAAAACAGCTTTAAGACCTAGTTTTGGTGAAAAGTGATGCTGTCAAAGTTGCAGTGCCCGACTTAATTCAGTTTTCCAGATTTTAGCCACTTTATCTTGCTACTAAAAGGCAGGTACCTCACAGCAGGTACATTTGTAGTTTTTAATTTCTTCCAAGTCATAACTATTTACTACACAAGAAGTGTTTCAAGATTCTCTGTCCATTTGTTCATAATTTAAGAGCTGTGACTCTCTAGTGTAAAACCAGTAGGACGAATATGTATTCCAGCTCAGTTTTGCAGTGAAAAAGTCAAGTACTTAGTGATTCCAAACCCGAGCACCACTTGTTTCTCCTTCCTGAACAGGAGGGGTGCTTCTAATTGATATAATTATTTTAGTAAAATATATATAAAGAGGCTGTAACAGACAGAGCAGTTACTGTGACCATTCAGAACTAGTGAAAGTATTTGTATTATTGGCACATTTTACCAAGTACTGAAATTTTGTGTTCTGAGGTATTACCTGTGCTTCAGCACAACTGTGGCACACAGTCTGGACCAGGCACTGTAAATAACAGGACTAATACAACTTTCTGTCTTGCAGTGATGTGACAAACAGCTGGTCTGGTACTCAAGGAGACTCTGCCAGCTCAAGTGATGAGACCTCCTCAGCTAACGGAGACAGTTTGTTCTCCATGTTCTCAGGGCCAGACCTTGTTGCTGCTGTAAAGCAGAGGAGGTGAGCAAAATGAACAGAAATAGACAAATTCCTTTTGTTTATGTATAATTTCATTTGAGTAGCCAGACAAAGGAAATTCCTGCCAATGAGACAAGTCTCCACAAACATGAGTTTGTGTTGTACACTGGTGATGTGGACTGGGGGATTCCTGAAGTGAGTTGTATTAGCAGCTTTCTCCTTGTACAAACCAGCACCTGTGCAAACAGTGAGGGTCAGTATGGCTGGAAAAGATGTGATGCTTTCCCTCTTCCATGAGAGTCTCCTTTGGATGCCACTCCCTGGGGCTGGATGAGGTCCTCACTGGTTTTGCAGAGTGCTGGCGTGGTGCCTTTCCTGCCTCAGCTACAGCCCCATGGCACTGGGGAGAAGCTGCTCTAACGGGGTGAGGACTTGTCTCACCTCAGCTGCTGCTGTTCTGGGAGTGGGAAATACACACCTGCTTAGTCCTCTGTTTCTCCCAGGAGGAAGAGGAGGCCAAATTGCCTTTGTAAATAATTTCAGTAATGGAAAAACTAAGCCAGGGTTTTCAGCTACGAACAGTTCACTTCTATCAGTACTGGGAATTACATCAATTCTGCTTTTCTAAAGGGCTGGAGGGTTGGTGTCTTTGGAACCTCAATGATTCCACAGCAGAGGGTAGTAGTAACAAAAGGCACAAGATGAAGTCTGAATACCAACCCAGTTCCATCTGGGATAGTTCTCTCAAACTATTTTTCAGTCTTTTCTAAAAGTGAAGTAAGTGGACAAATATTCTGGCTTTGTTTACGGTCACAGAGTAATTTGAAGTCAATATATAGATACAAGATTATCTGTCTGCTTTTCGGTGAATGAAAAAAAAGTCAGTGCCAGTTTCTCATAGATTCTACCTGGATAGCTATTTTTGTATGCATTATCAGAAAGGAGTAAGAGTAGCCATTTTCTGAATCTTTACACTTAGCCAAGACTATAGGGAGGGAACAAAATTGAGATTCAATGAATGTTAAATTGAAATTAATGGGAAAGAGCCATCTCATAAACAGTCACAGAAAAAGTAGTAATTACTTGTATTAAAAAAAAAAAGCAGCAGGGAAAGAAAACAAACACATCAAAGTGACTTAACATGGGAAGGAAAACAAACACATCAGGATGATTTAACATGCCAAACCAAGTAGATAGCTGGAGACTGATCATGGAGGAAGGAAAGTCTGTGGTTTATATAGTGCTCTAAATAGCAGCAGAAAGTTTCCAAAGAGGATGCTTCATTGGCCAAAAGCCTCAGCTAAGTAAGAGTACTACTGTTTCCTGTTACTTGTAGGAAGAGCAGTGTTCTGTAGGTGAGGGCCTGACAACATAGCAGAGCTAAAGATGGGCAGTAAGAGCTGGTAGAAGGGTTGAGTGTGCTAAAGCTGACCTGCAAAGGGCTTCTTACTATGGAGCCTGATTGGATCATACAGATTGGGTTTTTTACTAAAAGGATGAAATAAAAGATTCTTCTTTAATCTAAATCCATGTCCTTAATTGCTCCTCCTAAAAAAACAAAACAAAGCAAAACAAAAAAAAAATCCCACAAAACTAACTAAAACAAAAAAATGATCCAAACAAACAATGAAGACAAAAAAACTCAAGGAAAAAAACCTTCCAGAATGCAAAAAGATTACTATTTGATAACTAGGTGTTAGGTTACAAATTTAAACTGAAGGTGGAACATTTTTCTTCAGTAAAATTACTGTGCTTCAGCAGAAGTTTCACTTGCTCAGCTCTTCTTTTGTGTTATCTCTAAGGTTATTTCAGAAAAGATAAAAAACCCCAAAGAAACCTAGCCACAAGAGCAGGTAGCAGAAGAAAAACCACAATTTCTGGCAGATTTCTTGAAAGTGGGCAAAAGTCTATCCCAGTTTCCTTTCACCTCTACAAAAATGTTGAAGCTGTAGCTCCAAGAACTACCGCATTGTCAAGTCCCTGAGAGTTTCTGTATTATTGCTTTTACCTGTACTGAACAAAAGTACATGAAACCAGATGTTTCTGAAAACACATACACTGAAAACGGTATTGTAGGCTGCCTGATCTGTGCCAGTGGCAGATTAATGAGGCTGACTCATTTAAAACCAAAAAGTAAATGTCTCTCTCTTTCTGGGCAGAAAACACAGCAGTGGTGAACAGGAACCCAGCACACTGCCATCACCTCCACTTCTCTCTGCAGCAGATGACCGCAGTCAGGTGAGCTCAGCGTGGCTTTGCTTAGTCCTTTCTCCTGCTGGCATCTGGGGTCGAGCCTCCATGAGGCAGTCAAATGGAAAAGCATCTGGATCTCCAGATTGCTTACTTCAGTGAAAAGCTAAACCATCTGCTTTTGTCAAAGTCACCAAGCTTAATATATTAAAATTGGAAGTCACTTACTTTTTCCCTTTCAGTGGGGCTGCTGTGTGTCAAGCTGAAGTAAATGTTTAATGGGCAGTTATTTTAAGAATTGAGAGTGCTATAATACCTCAGTTATCAGTTCAGCTTTCAAACAGAAACCATTCTTGTGAAAGTATCTTAAGGAGGTGATAAGGTGACATGTTAAGTAGAGCGTTCTCTTGTTAAACCAAACCACCCCCAATTGATTTTGTTTTCTCAGGATAACAAGACCAAAACGTGGCCTCCCAAGGCCCCGTGGCAGCACACATCCTCTGTGCCCAGCACGCTGCCCAGCCAGAGCACGTCCCTGTACCCCATGAGCAGCCCTGTGAGCCAGTGGAGCGACACCATGCAGATGCTCCAGTCGCCCATGTGGGCCAGCGACTGTGGCCCTGCAGCCGGCATCTCCTCCAGCTTCGCCTACGCGCAGCAGCAGCAGCAATCCCAGCAGGCTTCCCAGCACAAACAGATCAACAAGGGCTTTAAATCTTTCCCAGTGAAGCACGAACGCAGACCATCTTACCTGCACCAGTACTAACTGCTCTTCATACTGGAAAATGCAGCACAGGGCCAAATGAAAATCATGTTGCTTTGATTCACAGTGCTGTGTTGGCTATATCCTGTTTCTCTCTTGATGTGGGATTGAGGGGGTTTGGATGAGATAGACAAACTCTTGGATTCTGAGTTACAGTGCTGAGCAAATATGGCCAATATGTTTGGTGTACATGAAACAGCCCAAAACTGTGATGTAGAAATGCTTTTAAAAATGCGTAATTGCCTTTACTTTCAAGACATTTTTTTTTTCTAAAAAGAACTGCTGAAGGACTACCATACAAGAAACACTGTATTTTATAGCTATTTTTCATATAGATTTATAGTTAAAACATCTTACTGAAACACATTGAATATGTTGAAGCAAATATATAGTGGTCACTTTGCTCAACACTGTTTGTGTTTAAATTTATAAAGGACAAGCTGTAGAGCCTTTGTATTCTCCATTACAGCCTGTGGGCAGCTTTTTTAAAATGAAGTGCAACAGCAGCTTTTCCTGTGCCACACAAGCGAGTTCATTTGGGAACTGCTGCAGAAACAGTTGCAAAACTGAATTTTGTGACAGTTTCCTTACTCTAGGTGAAGATCAGCAGAACCACTCAGCCTTGTGTTGCTGATGTTACCTGAGCTGCTTGATGTAGATAGCACTGTGTGGGCAGTGGGACCCTGGTTGTCACACAGCTGTGTGGGCAGTGGGACCCTGGTTGTCACACAGCTGTGGTGACAGTGGGACCCTGGTTGTCACAGCTGTGTGGGCAGTGGGACCCTGGATGTCACACAGCTGTGTGGGCAGTGGGACCCCGATTCTCACACAAACCTTGTCCTGTGGCTGTGTCTGGCCAAAGGCAATACCCACACGGTGCTCCTGCAGTGTGTGAAAGCAAAGCCTAAGAGACTACTTGCATTTATTTAAAGTCTTATTTCAGATGCTACAGTTGATTAAAAATTGTGAGCTGGCTCAGAAGATACTAAAACCGAAATGTGGGGTAGCATTTAGTTAAAAGAACATTATTTTTTTTAAAAGGATAAAGTAATTATTTGCAGTCAATATGTGCCATTAAGTGAACCTGTGGAATTAGGAATAATCTTCCAACCAAAGTGGATTGGGGTGAGTGACTGGTGCTTACAAATTGAAGAACAATGGTAAATATATGTATACCTATCCCACTGTATATGAATTGAGATTACAGAAGATTCTTTATATAGTTAAAGCTTATTTAAATTTTCATATTTCATCTTTGAAAGAGTCTAAAAACCACAATATTTTCTGGTATAAGAGTTTTGACAGTATTAATCTTATTTTTGTATTTTTCTTAAGTCATATCATTCTAATATGTTAACTGCTAGGTTCTAACTACATAATTTTTCAATGAAGATAAAGCACATTTTTTGGTTTTGGTTTTACAAACTAAGTACATCTATATCTAAAGATACCAAAAAATAAATACATTATATATATATATAAATAAAAAGTATACACAACACTAAAACTATTAAACATGTGGGTATTTAAAACCCATCCACCTTTTTTGTTTGTATGGTGACGGGCTCTATTTGCAGGCCCAGATTGTTACCTTTTGTGCTGTTTGAGGATGCCAATGTTGCCTGTATTTATGATATTGTCACCATGTTTTCTGAAACTTCATACTTACCATGTTTACAAAGATTTGTTTGCTGTACATAGACTTTTTACAGTAATGTGCTTTGCACAATCAGTGTGGCTTCTGTCTGTAAATTGTTAATGGTCTGTACTACTATAATTTTGAAAACCCTCCACTGAAAATGTTAGTGGTTATTTAACTTCATGAATGGTTTCGAGTTTCCTAAATCTTGTTGTTTAGATCTAATATTAAATCCCAAATTTGGTTGTACTTACTTGGTTATTCATACTAAGACCAAAATGGAAGTTAATGAAAACAACTTAATTTTGAACATTTTTTCTAACAAGTGCCAAAATGATTGCTATAGTTTTTGCAGTTTATTCATAATTACAAATGCTGGCAAGTTTCTGGACCTACATAAGTGAATTGTGAAAACAAAGAAAGTTTGTCTGCATTTTGACCACGTGGGTGCTACTCTGTCCTTTGCTTCCGATTGTTCTGAACACTGGTAATTTTAAGAATTGTTGCACTTGGCAAATGAGTCTTGCCCTTAAACTTCACTTACACTGCCAAGTGCAAGGGTTTGGTGCTTAGTTAACTTACCCTTATTGCAGTGCTTCTTGTGAATAGCTAATGCTTCTGAACTGGAACTGTACAGTTTGTATTTTAAAGCTTCTGTAAAAGTAAACTATTTGCTTTATTAAAGATATACATTTAATAGGTCATACCTGTTTAAAATATGCACCTTGCTGAAAATGAGCAGCACCTTAAACTGTAATTTCGGTTTGTAAACAAAGATCTTATTTCATTAATATGGGATTATTTAACAGTTTGAAAATTGTCAACTGCTTACTTACTGACTCTATCATATAAACATGAACTTTATGCATAGTCTAATCTTTAAAGCTGCTTTCTCAAGTGATGGCACAGAAGGTGGTACAGACAAAGCCTCAGCAGGGTCTTTGAACCAGTAGTGCAGGTGAACATTGCCAAAATCATGTTCCTTGGTTTTTTAGGAACCATGGAGTAAATAACTTCGATGGTAGTAAGCAAAAAGTAAACTCTGTCCCCCTCCCTGCTGTGATGAAGGCTATTAGATGAATGTGTGTTAATTGTGGCACTGGAATGCTGTATGCAGGGTGTGCAAAGCTGCTTTCTTCCTTCCTGGATAGGAGCACACAAGCATGTAGCTGGCCAGCAGTGCTCACAGTACTCAGGAAGCACATTGAAGCCATTTTGATTATGCAAGAATTTGCTTGTTTACAGAGCATTTCAAGCATGGAGAAAAAGCTTGCTAAAATCATGGCTTGGTTTCTCGCTTGCACATAATTGCTGAGTGGTGCAGCAATCCCACCAGTCCTAGGAAAGTTAACATTTCTGTTTGACTAAATCACAGAGCAGCTCCTTCATTAATGTATTATATTAATTCAGAATATACTACAATTTACAAAGAACATCTTTATTTAGCACAATTGTTCTGATAGAGGATAGATATGGAACACATGTCCAGCTTTGGAATTGCCCAACATGTTGGAAGTAAGAGTCACGTAGTGTAACATATACATTGTTATTACAGAACCTTACTCATGAAATGGGCTCTGCTTCCCCTAGTGCTATCCTGACAACCAAGCTATTCCCAGAAGTACACTGAGTTGAGTTTTTCAGAGGGAAAAGGGAATGTGATCATTCTCATTCTTAAACTGCGTTAGTTACAGTAACAGGGGAAAAACTGGCTGAATACTACACTGAAAACAACATTAACATTTTAAACACAGAGGTACAAATCACTTTTTACCTGAATTTTTCAAACCCTGCCTTTCTTGGCTCTCAAAGTGGGACTCTAAACTATTTCTACAGCCTCTGAAAGCAGCACTGCTCACGTCCAGGTATTGCAGTCAGTCTACAGGCTTCTGCGTGCTGGGTGGAGTGGCATCAGCAATTGTAGCTAAATAAATGAGGTTTCTGTGCAGGATATGCTGGTACCTATGAGAGGAGGAAACACAGGATCTGGGAGACATTCCTTTCTAAACAACTACCCCTACTTGCACTCGTATACTCTGATCAGTATTTGCAGTTAGGGAAAAAATACCAAACTAGAATAATAAATCAGGGGAAACTTATCTTGTTCTTATTCTGAATCCCGGTACAACTCACTGAACTGTACTCAGTAGCCGAGCCTGTGCTACTAGCCAACTTCCATGGGAAGTAGTACATTCAGCTCGCAACCCTGACAGCCGCAGATCGGCAGCGGAGCAGGAGGACAGAGCTGCCCGTCGGGCTGGTGTGAGCAGCTGCAGCGGCTGCCACACACGGGCAGAGCGGGCGACACAGGAACACTGAGCAAACACCCTGACCAAGGCGGCTGGGTCACTCCCTGCTTTATACGTGTCTGAAAATTATTCTGGGGAAACTCCTTTGTAAGCCCAGACGCATTTTCCTGTTAGCAGTAGGAAAACTCGAGGAGCTCGAGCCGCGTTCCACTCCCGTTACCGACACCTGGGCCCCCAGCGCTCCGCCCTCCTCGCCCACGTGGGTCACTTACTGCACGCAGTCGGTGGCGCGGCCCTTGCTCTGGTACTCCACGATGCACCGGATCAGCTGATCGTTCTCCTCCAGCAGCTGCGGCACAGAGCGCCGTTACCGCCCGCCCGGCCTCCGCCCCGCCCCGGCCGGCTCTACTCCAAGCAGGCCGGAAAGGCCCGCGTCACGGTCCGGCTCAGCCTGGGCCCAGTCCCGGCTCCGTGCCGGCCCCGTCCCAGCCCAGTTTCGCTCACCCGCTGCAGCGTGTCCTGGTTCACCTCCGCCTTCCCGCGCAGCCGCTCGGGCACGAACGCCACGGACATGGCGGCTCCCGGCTGAGGGGGCCCGGCGGCCCCGCCCCCGGGCCGCGCGCACGCGCACGCGCACGGCTCCGCCGGGAATGCCCCGAGCCCAGCCCGGCCCTCCCGCGCCGCAACAAACAACCGCCGCCGTGCCGCTTTTACTCAACAGTTTATTCTGGTTTAAAATTAAAAAAACAGAAAGCCTGGGCGGGCGGGGCGGGGCGACGCAGGGTTTGCCCCCGCCCACGGCTCCCGGCCCGGGTATTTACAGCTGGAACACCTCAGACAGTAAAGAGTTATTGCAACAGACAGCACTTGCCTCTACGGTCAAAAATCTCAACCGGTGTTCAGAATCGTGACTTGTGGATCCCAAAAGGCAGTTGTTAAACATGCAAAAACATTACTAAACAATATTATCTAACTTCTACAGCTGTCAAATACTTGACCTTAATAAGGAAACCAATTACAAAATACTTCGTTGTAGTGCTATACAAAAGTTATAAAATTAAGATTCTATCAACCACTTTTAAATATTCCAATTTTTCAACAGTGCAGTTTTTCACGTCTTTATCACCACTGAACATTTTGAAGTAAAAAAAAAATAAATCAGCAAATTAGATCAAAGTGATGTAATCTTTGGATCCCTTTATTCCTGTGGCCTTCATATACATACACAGACACAAATGACCAGGTTTCTATTTCAGCATATCAGAAAGTTGCAACTAGTTATCCAGAATTGGCAAAAAGTCCGTACTGTCATTTATGACTTCGTGGTCTTTGAGACTCTGGTTCTATGTCTCCAAGCTACGGTCTATCAAAATGCAAACAACTTCAAACACTAAGAATTCTTTAAATTGCTCATGTCTACAGGTATTACAACAAAGTCAACGTTTCAAGAATTGACAAATGGAGACAGACTTTTATCCCAGGCATTCTAGGAGAATCACCAACTCGTGTGCCTGGTCCATTATTAAAAAAAGTTAATATTTCTCACTAAGTAAAATTAATTGCAAATCTTGACATATGAAAATTCCTTTTCTCCTTTTTTTTGAAAATATCTGCTTAACTTGGTCAAATCCTGTGATATGCCAGAAACTACAAAATCAAATTCTTGCAAGAGCAGTGAAGCGTGTATCCAGTCTCATGTAATGGAAGAACATTTTCAAAACTTCATTATAGTCCAAATATAAAATCAAACATTTAAGCTTGAAAAGCTGCTAAAGAAAAAAAAAAAACCCAACTAATTCAGTGTTCTTCAGCATATCAACTTTCTGCAATAACAGTATGTTTACCGACTTAAAAATGTTTATTCTTTAAAAAATTAGTTGCTTTTTATACAGCTATACAAAGTTTGTATTGTTTCTTTGGCAATGGGATATAATGGAATTTTACAACTATATAAAAACTTTCCTTTGCCTAAGAAACAGTATTTACTGTGTGTACATATCTGACTGACAAAGCAAGTTTTCTACTGTCCAGCACCCTAGTTGATACAAGAACAACTACCTCAAAAGGGATTTTACAGGATTTCCAAAAAACAACCTTCGGTGGGTCAAAACGCTCACAGTATCGACGGCCTTCTGCATACCATTGTCCTTACAACTTGAAGCAATTATCAAATACAGTTTAGTAATAAGAAAAATCCTTTCAGTGATGAAAAAATACTTAAACTCCATCGAAGTACTGCTTATAATTAACTATACATAAGAAATTACTTATCCTTCTGTCTCAAATATATTTAATGCTTACTGTTTTCAAAGATGACCATTTCTCAAAAGTAACTGCATTACACCCCTTTGAAATTAAATAGTTAAATCCCAGTGCTGGTGACAAGTATACAGCAAATTAACTTCATTCTTTGCAGAGATCAAAACTAATTCTCTGATTCAAGAAGATCTAGACGTTCACCTGGTTTCAGCTTTCTTGTAGACTACGCAGCAACTTTGTTGTCTTTCTAGAGGGAACAAAAGCAGAGTGTTGAAATCCATCTTGCAAAACAAACCCTACAAACTAATCTGGGCAACAGCCCTGGGAGCAGTTGTGCTGTATTCCCCATGTTCCTGCAGCAGAAAGGAGACCTCCGGAGGAGATCAGGTTGGCATCTGCTCAAACCCCCTCAGTCTGGCACTGAGAGAGCAGCTCATCACTCTGAATACAAGCACAGCACAAATACTCAGCCCTTACACCACCTCCTACTCAACTGGAAGGCAGCAAAACTCTTCTTCAGAAATTCAAATTGCTAATCTTCAATCCCCCGTTTCCATTCACGTTCACAGCTACCCAAAGTTCCTTTAAGTCATAGGACTAACTGTTGCAAACTAATCAAGAAACAGCTGAGGGATGTCTCACAACAGAGAGAAATGTGGTGTGATGAAACCCATTTTTTTAGTTTAAAAAATTTAACATTTCTATCCAAAATCAGAGATTCTTGTTTGCAAAACTCTAACTGCTCATGCAATAAACTAGAAGAATTTGTTGTTTCATCCCAGTCAGCACTCTAAAAGCCTAGTTTATCTGAACCAATCTGGATAGTTGTCTTAGTTACTGATTCTAAACAGTACACTATAGGACTTGTGCCAACTCATTCACAAAGAACTGAAAAGTTTGTTGCACACTGGAAGCAAGTTAAATTATTCCCTCTCATTGTTTATATTTTACAATTTTTCTTGGAAAAATGCTTGCAATTTACATTTCTAACACTTGCATTCAATCTGTAGAACTTTTATCCCCTTCTTTTTCTTCTCCTCCCCAATACCAGCTATCAAATAGCTCAGAGCATGTGACAAAAGGCAACCTTTATTTTTGGTTGCTGTTGATAGTACAATGATGCTATGTAACTAAAACTTCAGCAATAATGAACTTTCAAAAAAGCAGCTAAGAGCCCCTGCAAAATACCGCTCAAGAAATGCTAGTTCAACTTCAAATCTAGAAGCAGATTTTTGACCACTCCTTTCCCCGAGCAGTGGATTGGGTCAGAGTGAATGAAGTGCACTTTACCCTATATTCGAAGTCAGCGAACTCCCTGCCTCCACGGCCGCCTCGGAATGCGCCGCGGAAGCCGCGGGGGGCGGGGAAGCCGCCCCTGCCGCCGCCCCGGCCCCGGCCCCCTCGGAAGCCGATGACGCCCCTGCCCCTGTAGCCGCCGCGGCCGCGGTTGGGGCGCAGGGGGATGCCGAAGGTCTCGGCGTTCAGCCGCCGCTCCTCGGCCCAGGTGGGTCGCCGCTCCCTGCAGCACAGAACCAACAGGGATTGCTGTGAAACACTTGGGAAGGGAGGGAGGGAGAGGCGCCAGAAAGCCCGAGATGTAAAGTGATACATTAATCTCACGGTAAATCTCCACAGTATCCCTTCCACAAGAACCCAGGTGTCTGCCACAGTTCACTGGACTCATCAATGAACATGTTATAGAGTCATTAATTAAACAGTAATAATGCTCCAAGAGATTGCCATATTGAAGAGCACACTCTGTATCCTCTGCACACAGTATCGTTTAAAGCAAGAACAGTTTACAGTTACAGATGTTATTTTATCTGTCTGTCAGTACAACCAAAACTCCCCCTCCTGCAAGTCAAAATAGGTCAGCAATCCACATCATCGTGTCTAATAAAAAGGCAGCAGCAAAAGATAAGCTTTAATTTCCCTGAAATGCTATCTTCCCATTTGAGCAACACTGCTGGCCGAGACAGTTATGTAATCTGCTTAGAAACCATTATCAAAGCAGGGTCATAATTGATTTAACTAAAGAGTTAATTTAAGAGCAAAGCAAAACAAACAACCCCCCCACACCTTAGTAAATCTGGAAAGGAGACTCTAGACCCTGTGCAGTAAGTTCTAAAAGCATGGCTCTAAAACATCTTAAAATACCTTCCTATGACCATATTGCACTTGCCTGCAAAGATCTGTGCTTCTTATTCCTGTTTTATTTTTGCCAGTTGCATGTGGAAATAAGCTCTAATCACCTTTGATTCAGAGCTGACTAATGAGTAGCACTGACAGTGCCTTATGACATAAACATGCATTAAGCAGACTAACAAGCTTCTCCTTGCAGGCCATACCTATTGTCATCACAGGAAATGTTATCAAAGAAGGATTTGGTTTTGTCATAGTAGCAATTGGGTCCAAGTGGATCTTCCTCATCGGCATTCCCTTCGCTGTTTTGGGTATCAACACCTGAGTCACCTTTGTCTTCTCCATTTACAGGCTTCTCTGGTTTCTCAAGTTTATCTTCTGGAAAATAAAAAGTAAACAGAAGCCTAAAAAAACCAGCACTATTAACTTACTCCCAGTCAGAGAGGAACTATATTGAATGCTACAAAAATAATTTAATGTGGAAGTCAAATAATTTGACATGTAAATCAGGATGTATTGCTGCTGCTGTCTGGAGGTTTCTGTGCTTCCTGTGGGTTTAGTTAACAAAAAACCCTTCGACAGAACAGATTTGACAGCCATCTATTTTCTCCCCTCTTTAGCTACCTCCTTCCCAGGCTTAAGAGTCTCATTCAGTGAATCCTCCTAAAAGTCATTCCATGGTTTTATTCATCCCCATTATCCTTCTCCTTTGTCTTCTGGTTTTGCTGTTATTTCCTTTGAGATGCAGGGCCAGCATTCTGACTTTATGATGTATTTATTTCCTAATAATACCTCCAGTTCAACTTACTGTTTTAACTAGTAATGAAAACAAAGCTGATGGCTCAACACCAGCAGCTATTACTATCTTTAAATCTCATTCCTAAATGTCTATAGCTTAAATCTCACAATGCTGTGAGATTCCATAAACTACAGCTAACCAGCTCAACCTTTCCACACCACACATAAGAATTACCACACTCACAAACATTTCTATAGCTATTTATGGTTAGCTTTCTCTTTTCTCTTTATTATTCTGGAAAAAACAGCATCAACAGCAAACCATCAACTCATTGAAAAGCGTTCCAGAAAAACAGGCAAGCACCACAGGACAAATCTTATGGGACTCAACTGCTGTTTTTACTCTGCACTGAAATCTGACCATTTTTTCCCACCTTTTGTTTCCTAGGTTTTAGCCAATCATTCACTGAAACAGGGAACTCACTATATTAACCTGCAACAATTTTGTCCAAAAATAGTAGCAGCGGTGTAACAAACAGGTGGCTGGTCACAAGAGAATGAGGTAATCAAAACAGAAGCCTGCTAGAAAACAAGTGCTGGCAGCATGGTTTCTAACTACTCCTGTGTTCCTCTGGAAAAGGATAAAAGCAAGGAAATGCTAGAAACTTTCAAACAAACTCTCCTGCATACTACAGTGAAGCTCTGATCCCAAACTCCTTTGCTTTTGGTCTATAATTGACATTAAAATTTTTGGTCTAATAACTGAAAATCTAAAACAGGTATTTTCTGTTATTGCATCCTTTCCAGAACTTTAAAGTAACAAACATTATTGGGACTTTTACTTAAGTAATCTGCATTTTAACAGACTTGTTAGAACTTCACAGATTATATCTGCTAGTTAAAATTCGTTAAAAACTCAAACACTATTCCAAGTATTTAATTAACATATGATCCCAGTTTACTTATTAATTTATTTAAAATTGATTTTTTAATGACTGCAAATAAGACTTAAGAGTTGTTCTCCAAGGTAGGATCAAAATAGCAACACAGTTTTTCCAAGCTCAAATCTAAAGCAAAAATTGGTTTACCTTTTAATTTAAGTTTATTATGAAATTCTCTATCAATTTCCTCCTTATTAAATTGTGCATTTGCACTTTCGAAGTCAAAGTCCTTCTCAAACTTCATTGGACCATCTCTCCTAATACCAAATCTTCCTCGGCCCCCTCTGTGTCCTCCACGACCTCTCCGTGCTGCAGGTGCACCTGGAACTGAAAAGAGGGAAATTCTTTTGGTTTTGCTTTGTGGATTGGCTTTTCTCTGAGGGTGGTGGACGGTGTTTTGTTTTTGGGTTTGCTTTCTAATTCCTGGGGTAACAGGTTGGAACTTCAGAAGTGCAGGAAGAAAATGCCTGCTGTTTAAAGTCCCGTCAGAACAGCTTCTAATTTGTAAATTCACTTACAGTAATGATGGCAGTGACACAGAAAGCATAATAATACTAAATTTCTGTGTTAGAAGACTGTCTAGAAGTCATTAAAAACTTGGAAGAAGAGTTAAAATATTAGTGGCTTTTCAGTCAAGTATTTTTCTAGAAAGGCTTTTATTTCACGCTATTATGTTTATAAATCCCTGAATAGTCCTGGATTTACATTTTTATTCAAATTGATTGCTTAGTATAAAGCAACAAGATGAGATTTTTCTCTTTAATATTTCATTTGCTTGTATTCTTCTAGCTCAATGCAAAGTTGTTACCCCTTCGAAGCAAAATGTGAAAGAATTTATGTATTTTAGCAAATTAAAAAAACCTTATTGGTCTGAAAGCAACGATAGCTATTTCTCAAAACATGATTTACCAATTTGTCGTTTGTTTTCATTTCTGAGTTCATTTTCTGATCTTGAAACCTTGTGTGCTTCAGCTAAAGTTGGAAATAAAAACATGATTTGTTTATCCAATTAGGTATTTTTGATCATACTTTTGTATATATAGTTCAGATTTAAAAAAAAATCCAAACCTATAAATGTAAACCACATGTTTAAATCATAAAAGAAAAAAACCGTAATTTAGAATATATGCTTAAATTTAAAAAGAAATATGTATCTAATCCAGGTCTCTGCTGGCCAGCCTGCCAGTAACAGACAGCAGGAAAAATCCTATGTATTACACTTTGTATGTGTATGGAAGGAATTAAGCTGTATGAAAACTATCCAAAGCTACCTCGCCTGTGCTCTTGGTTCTCTAGGGATTTTTGGCTTGCAGACGCCAAAGGTCTGGTTTGTACAGGACTCCTCCTCCCAACTGGTGCTGGAGTGGGCAGGTGGGCTGAAGGTGTTTGTACAGCTTGTTCCATGGTGGGGCTCCTTCTCAAATGGTCCATCTGAGGGCTTGAACGACCTGGGAAAAAAAATAAAACAACCAAACCCCACAGGGTTATTTCTCATCTTCAAAGGTGAGTTACTGGTCTCAACCAATCTAGACTGACAGGTTTATCTGCCTTACCAGTCAAGACAGCTGTGTCAGGAAAAAAAAAAAAAGAAAAAAAAAAAAAGGAAATAATGAGTGAATAATGGGTAGGACACTCAATCCCTACCAACCCATTAATGATGTGCATTTAGCTGTGGAATGAAACTTTGGCATTGATTAGAGGTAAAAATGCTCCTTCTGCCTCCCTGGGATGCAGAGTGGGAAGTGGCTGCTCCCAAAGGCAGCTGCAGCTGCTCAGGCACTGCTGCAGGATCCCTGCTGCCAAGGACAGTGCAGGGAAGGAGCTGTGGGAGCTGCCCCACACAGCACTGCTCACACAGGGCCACGTGCAGCACAAGGGGCTGCAGGCAGAAGCACCTTCAGAATGGAGACATTGTCCAGCCAGACAAGTTTACAACATCAAATAGGTAAATCTACTAAAAAATTACAGTAAGACTCAAGTCCCAGTAAGTAAAAGAACAAGGTTCTATCTCATTATAAAACCAACAAAAGGAAAACAAAAAAATAAACCAAACCCACAAAAACCCATGAACAAATCATAACAAAACAATAAATCCAACCATACCACACTTGCAATCTACAAAACCAAAAAATATTTCTAAAAGCAAACACTCAGAAAAAGCCTGTTGGTGCCCCACAGGAAATGTGGCAGAATGTATGTTCACCTGGAGCATTTGTCATACATATCCATACATGTCCACAAATAATACAGGCTTTAACTACACAAAAGCAAACTACTATTTCAACGAAGAAATGCTCAGCATACTTTTGCCCCTTGAATTAATCTAACAAAGTAGAACCCAGTTTTGGCAACCCACTCAACTAGAAACACTCCTAATGGGTATAAAATCTCAGCCAGAATTTAGGAAAAAAACCTGTTTGCTGTAAGTTTGCTATTGCCTTTTAACATGACTGCATAATTTAAAAGGAGCGTTAGGAATGTATCTTGGCACACACTTTGACAGCAAGGAAAAGTGGAAGAGCAGGAAGTAATGGGGTTTGGGTTTTTAAGGAGCAATGTTAACAGCATTTGCATGAAAGGTAAGAGTAAAGGTTCTCAATGTTAAGTTTCTTTTTTCTCTGCCATTCAAATATCATCCAGAATCTCATTTTTCCAATATTACATCAACTATCCATACAGTTCCTGTTACTATTAAGCTGACTTAAAAGTCATGTCACCATCTCTACAGGAAATCAGGTCCACTGTTAATATCATCTATGTAACAATACATGAACAGAAGAACTACAGTTAGGAATAAAGATTTTAAAATTTTAACCTGAAGGACTTCCCATTTCAATCAGTATGAAGTATCTGCAGTTCTGTCACGTTATCAGTAAAACTAAACATTGAATTTCCACACGTACCTGTTTGCTAACATTATTTAACTTAATTAAGTCCTACTTCTCAGTACACATGCTTTAAGGGTAACAATACACGTGTTACTACCTGAAGCACTCCAAGACGTAGAGAAAACACATTTAAAGAGCAAACTCAAAGCCTCTTGGTGTTTCCTGGGTGTGCTTTCATGAGAGAATTCAGCTGTTTGTTTGGCATTTCTGGCAACCACCAAAATCACAGACACTGGTCAAAAAAAGACTGAAGTCAGGAACAAAGATTTTACCTTGAGACATCTGTGTTTTTAGTGATCTTGCATCTGTTGTAAATGCAGAACCAACTGCAGTGCTTTGGGACATGCTAGCACTGCCTGACGAGTCTGTTCCAAAAGATGTTAAAGAACCTCCTGCTTTGAAAGAAATAACATAATTGTAAAATCTGGTTTAGACTTTGTTTTTAAATTAGCACTGATTGATTAGTGAAGCTTTATTAGGCACTTATTCTAGAGTACATGTAAGTCTGTCCTTCCCACTTTTAGTTTAAACATTAAACACTTTTAGTTTAGTTTAACAGATGTATGCACATAAGACGGTAATATTAATATCTTGATTTTTTAATTTAAAATGACTAATACTTCTAACTTCATCATCACAAGTATTAACAAAACACAGTCATCTTACAGAGCCATAAATATTATTGGTATACATTTCCACTTAAGATCCTTTCAGCAAAAATATGATTGCCACATCTCATTAACTGGTATCAAATTATGGCCAATTCTACAGCCTTTCTTTTGCATGGCTAACACTTTCAGTACCAGGAGTAACACTGCTGCCATAACAGTTATGAGACTAAGTTCCTATGAGAAAGACTAAACTGTGAAATAAACTCTCAAGGAGGAAGGAAAGTTGGTTGGTGAGTTTCAGAGAGAATGTGCAGTATAACGAAGCAACTCGTCCATGCAGCTCACAAATACTTTCAGCATCTATTTCCCACCTAGCCAACACCTCATGAACAGCTGGAGGATTGTGCTGGCACATGATTGCTGAATAATCCAAATCCTTAATTAAGGCACACAGCACCTGGTCAACCCAACAGCACAGCTCTGGGGCTTCTCTGGAGGGGCTGCCTCTACCTCTTGTGAAATACAATAAATACTTGTCCCTCTGAGATAGGTGTATAGTTCTCAATCATAATTGTTTTGACTTAAGATGCAGAGACTACGAAGAACTCTCTACTTTCGAGCTAAACTGCAGAACTAACAAAGATGGAAGACTCTGAATCTGCCTTAGGATAAGACACTGATGAAATTCTAAGCAGTGCTTACAGTCTGTGCACACACAGAGCTTCACTCTCAGGAGAACACTGGATAACCAAAGTGAACCTACCAACTCCCACAGCGCCGAACTGCTGGCCCACCAGCGGGCTCGGGCTGAACTGACTGTACGCAGGCATCCTGCCAAAAGGACCATAGGACCCCACAGACTGGAATGAAGATGTAGTCGAAGATCCTAGCGAAGACTAAAGACAAAACACACAACACACTAGCAAAAATTCGCATTTACACAGAAATTAGGAAATAGTTCTGTGAGGCAAGAAATGTAGAAACTCTAAAATAAACATTTTCACAAGAAGGTACAGCTTAGAAAGCACTTTCACCCTTCCACCATCACAGACCTGTGGAAACAGTACCACAAAATTTTGCAATCTTTTCCCTATAACCTCAGACACCAGACTGTCTCGTTCAACACATACATATAAGCTTTGTTCACAAATTTAGGAACTGTCCTATCTTTTTCCTTGAAGTTTCTAACCCCACAGGTACAATAAGACACCCAAGCACACTGGAAGAGGCTGGGGTTATCACTATTATTGGGGTTCACAGTAATGCAACTTCACCACTCTTGACTACAACTGACAGAAGGACTTGCACCAAATTTAATAAAAGTCCTTGGAGAAACGCAAGGGCACCTCATATGGAAGTTCAAAAATTTTATCCTACACAATAGATAAAGCAGTAGAACCATATTACATAGGATTATCACCCTCCATTTGAAGCAAGAGATTTCCTCTTGCTCTCAGGGATGATGTTAAGATACCCCATAAGCACAATCAAAAAGCCAACAAATTCCTGAGAAAACTATTTATCAGTCTGTTTACTTCAAAATGACAGAGTAATTAAATGTGAAGGCTTCAAGCTGTAAGTTGTTTTCCCCTCAGAAACCAAGTATTCACTATTCAAATGACTGCCTTATAGTATGAAGCCTGTTTAAAAACACAAAGCTAGATGAAACATTTTAAAGTTATGGTTAGCAAAAAATGTTGAAGGTTAAAACAAAAAATAAAACAAACAAGCAAACAAAAGCCACTAGTGATCTGGAGATATTTCAGCATCTACTCAGTTTGATTTATACCAAGTCTGATCTTCCCAAGAACTATGTGTCCTCCTAAGCCAAGTCCCTTTCAAAAAAGGCATCAAGACCTACAAAACATCATTAGTTGGTTTTGAAAAGACAGCAGCTTTGGTATGTAGTGCACTGTGCTAGAGTTAGATTTCAACCTTCATTTTCACAGTTAAAGACTGTGAAAGGAGAAAATCCTTCCAGAGTTCCTTACATTGAGTTGTGAACCTTACAGTGATAAACACTTTAATTTTTAAACACTCAGCTAGAGAGCACTTAAGCTAGCAAGTTACCTCTTCAGTAACTATTATTTAAAGCTGTTTTGACTTACCTGAACAATAGCAGGGTCCTGTGGCAAGGAGCACTGAGGTTTTGGTGGCTCACAGACAGTCAGGTCTTTAATGTCGCTGCCACGGAATATAATGTACTCGAAGACTTCATCGCGAGGGGGGATGGGTCTGTCCGTGGGTCTGTCCTCTGTACCAAAGGAGCGAACTGCAAAGTTGGCAAGGGAGAAAAAGAATGAAACGCCCCACATTCAACAAAAGGGTTTCAAATATACAGCAGAGACCAACAGCTGTAAATAAAACTAATAAAATTTCATTGAGAAAAAAACCCCTTACTGAATAGGCATCATATTCTTTATCATTATCAACTCCCCTCAGACAAACAAGTAATTTTAGCTAAAACATCTGAGTTAAAACCCAAGCTGAAAGACTGAGACATCACTTATGCTATCAATTACATGTTGAATATTTCAACTGTTTTGTGAGGGTAAGGGGAAGCAGCAAGGCAGGTTTTTTTAGTTGGTAAGTCGATCCTATGAATCAAGGAATACAGGTTTACATATTTCATATTCTTTATTTGCAGAACAGGAAAAATATGCTAATATTACTAGAATCTGGAATATTAAAAATTATCAAATGTGAATTTCTCAAGAGATTCAAAATTTAATAAACCAACAAGAATTTTATTATATTTATATACAATTTTCACTACGCAAAATGCATTCTTCTTGCTGGTGTAAGGTTCATATGATGTCATATGATCTCTGTCAAATTAAGCAAACTCACTGGGGCATAGCTATATTCCTAGTGTGCACCATACCAAGACATTAAATTCCTCGTATGAATTCCAACAGCCTTCTGACTGCAGAGCAATGAAGCAATCCAGATCTCTCTTTTGCACTATGTATAATCACTACCACTGCACACAGATACCATCACTTTGCTGTCACTGCCCTTTCAGAAACTTTTCCCCACCCTTAGATTGCCAACCTTGGGTGAGTATCAAATGAAACAAATAACTGAAGAAGAGATTTGTCTCCAAGAGCTAGTTTTGTAAGCAGAAACTGCACAATGGATTGAAAAGAGAGGGGAAAAACCAAAACTCCAAAATCACGACAGTCACATTCAATCACAATCTCATCAATTGTAGCAGCTTTAACAATCCCTTACAACCATTTTTGCTCCAGCCTTTTAGAATGTGTTTGTTTGCTTTGCAAGGTATAGGTTATGCTGACAAAAAAAACCAAAACTGTATTTTGCTTTAATTTACCAGAATTAGATTTCTCTCCATTTTCAGATGCATCAACATTTTGGGGACATCATTAGGCACTTATTTGTAGCCATAGAATCATTAGTCAAGAAAAGCAGAGTCTCCCATAGAGATATATAAAGTGATACTGAGTAATTTCTCAGGCTGCACCACCTTCCATCACTGTTGCTTCTTGAGATACTGCATAAACAGAGCTTAACAGTCAGGTATCATAATCTTTTTAAGAAGCGTAATTCAGGAGTAAAGAGATTATGTCCACACTACAATGAAAAATAACATTAAGTGGTTACAATTATTTTGTTCACGTATCATCTAGTGAGCTGACTTCCATTATCTGTTCTGTTTCGGTGCATCTGAAAGTCTGCTCTGGTACTACAAAGTGTGAGCAACATAAAAAGGCACACACTTTAGTTAATGCCAGTCCTTGTTAGAAGAGGAATCTGTCTTCTTTTCCTCTACAGAAAAGTGTCTGGAGCTTAAGAATTTGCAGAAATTAACTCAAAGAAATGCACTTTAGCTTAATAACATTATCAATGGGTCATGTGTATTCCTGGATCAATTAATTCCATTGCTTTTTATTCACCAGGCTTTTTTATTTCACTATCTTGATTGTGAATCTACCCTCAATTTCTGGCCATCTTGTACTCTATTTATCAGATAACTAATAAATTATCTTGGACTTTCATTCCATCATTTGACCTGCTGCCTTGGTAAGTAAAACCAAAGTTGATTTTGCACTGCTTCTCTCTGTCCCACACTGAAATGGTTCCTCTAGTAGCCATTTTGTCTACAAACATACACAAAAATGGCCAGAGTATGATCAGTAAGTTACCAAAGGATTTTACCGTCTAGCTAAAGTGAAGAAACTACTCTATAGCAACACCACAGAGAAAGGGCAGTATGTTAGAGGGCTGCATCTTGCCTTTACATGGAAATAAAAATCTGATGAACTATGGAAGAAATGCACTTTGGAAGTATTTCTCTAAAGTCAGAGCTACACAATGCAGGTAAGTATTTTCATATTAATACTAATGTCCCATGACACATATAGGAACCATTCTAACACCAAGTAATTACCTTTCTCCACTCTAAACCAATCAAAAAAAAGGGAACCACCAGACTTTCATCTACTGACACAATGAAAAAAGTAAAGAGATTTCAGTGTATGTTAAAAAAAACAATGTCTTTCTCCACACCATGAAATTACCCTAACATCAAAAGGAAGCTTTTCAATGCCAAAATTTAGAACTCATCTTTAAGAGATTCAACTGTCTATGCAGCTAACCCAAGACACTGATGGTTGCCAATGGTTTAGCAATAAAACACATCAAGACTTGCTACAAAAATTTGACTCTTCCTTTACTTTTCCTCTGCCCCAAATCAAACTGGTTTTACCACAGCCTTCTGCAAAATATAAACACGATTTCATCCAATGAAGATTTGCTCTGCTGAAGAGGGGTAAGCAAACTCCCCTGATTTGCAGTTCAGACTCGGCCTCTCACCACAAGCAACCAAAATAACCACCCCAAGTCCAATTTCCTTTTAAAGCAGGAACCAGAACTGCATATGTGGTGATTGCAGGAGTCCAGTCAGTTCCTTCAGAGTACTGTTAAGGAGTTGAAAGTTACTTTTTGTATTTTGCAAAGGCATACCTATCTTTACAGTTTCTGTTTTCCTCACTTAGATTAGGATTTAACACAATCTGAGCTCATGAAAGTAACAAGTCTAATATTAAAAGTGGCCAGTATAACAGAATTTTAGGAAGAAATAGCTTTTACCATGTTTTCTCATACTCAGAAATACTAAGTTGCCAGAGTATCAAAAGCACAAGGTGCTGGAGCAGCAGCAGGCTTAGAGCTCTATCCAGCTCTCTCTCGGGGAATTTCTTCAGACTACCTCCTTCCTTCAGGAGTTCATATATAGCAAAATACTGAAGAGTGAGAGGAGACGAAAATAAACGTGTGAAAGACAATCTTACAACTGCAGTAAATCTAATTCATCTTACCTTGTCGATTTCAGGATTGTTTTTTAATTTTGTTTTTGAAAGAGCTAAACTGGCTTAAGGACTTGCAAACAAAAGGACAAGCAGTACATGCTAAGAGCAAACTTATTATTTGTCAGTGTCGGTACACACAATTAAGTAGTTAGATAAAATAACTAGCTCTCTTAAGCCTATTCATATATAAACTTATGCCCTCGTAGTTCCAGCAACTTCATATTAAAGTGTTGTGAGCAAATTTTTGTACAGATTTTGACTGTGATATTACCACTACATGATATTTTGATGTATATTACCATATTAAACTACTGTAGCATTTAATGGCAAAATAGCAACTTTCCCTGCCAGTCAATAGATATGATTACTTGTTGATTAACACAGGGAATCTATGCAGAATGTTAATCAGAAGTGAAGCTATTGACTCCGCTAGCAAGAGGACTTTCATGAATTACTGCAAACAGGTAGTTCAGTCTGAGCACAGCACTGACACTTTCTCCTCACACCCTGAGGAGCATACACACACAGAAACCAGCTCTTCCCTGCCCATAAGGCACCCAGGAGGAGCATGGCAACTAAAATGAGACCACTACAAGTGAACAAGTCATTTCAATTGCCACCTCTCTCTAAACATCACCACTCTTTCACTGCAAACATGCTTTGATGCCTGCACATCCCACCGAGCTCATGCCAGGCTCATTTCTCCAGAACAATTAATTCAGCCTGCATTCCCTTACTTGCAGGGAGATGGATGAGGGCAGTAGCCAGGAGTCGGCTTTGACATGAGGAATTTTCCTGCTGTGACATACTGTGTTTGGTTTAGCACACATGCCCTAACCTTCAAGACATGCAAGGAGCATGTTACTTAACTGACTAAAACATACATTCATAAAAATTTGATAGAAATTTGACCCTTCCCTTTCCTGCTCCCACCCCTGAATGAGCTCAAGCCTTCACAAGATTTGAACTTTCCTCTGTCTTGTATTTTCTGAGTCTTTCACCTGCAATTAATGTTCTGTAAGTCTAAAAGGCAAGTTTTCCTTTTAATGTATCATTATACCATAGATAACACTGTCACAGATGTTGAAAATGCCAGAAGTTTAACTACTTCTTAAAATTACCAAAAGCTGTTTCATTAATGTCTGTCGGTTATAATGGTTCCAAATGCAACTCTCAATGGTCCAAGAGCTGCTAAATGAGAACTGATGCACTATAGCAGACAATGTATAATTTTGCTTCTTATAATCACATACCTAAGGATTCCGTTGTTGAAAGAACAAAGCTTTTTCTGACCCAACATGGTTGTTCTTACACAGCCTACCTGCATTAAAAATAACTCTCTCTAAATCAGTGTCTTGAAACAGAAAAGCACTATGTATAACTAATATGAAAGACCACATCTCCTTTTTAATGCCACAGCACTTAAGATCAAGCACTGTGATGATTCTGTAAATGCCCCAGGTAGGGCAGCAATCATTTTCCAGCAAGAAAACTAACTGTGGCTTACAAACTCCTCTTAAATTGCTTGGGCTTAATGTTTTAAAAATCAATAATGAATTTTTTAAAAACTAAGCATTAACTAGAACCATGAACTAGAAGGCATGTCAAGTTATTTTAAGTTGAGGCTTGTCAACAGGAGTGAGTGGGTTTTGGTTCCAGACACTGTCTCTGAAAAGCGGTCGATCCAAAGAAAACATGAGCACCAATAACATTTAAGAACCTCAAATGTCTGCACAGCTTGCTTAGTGTTTGGAATCCACTATGGATGATGTTTCCCCTGTTATTTATATATACTATACACTTAAACACTTACTAACTTAACTTAAACGCTTCACCTTATTAGACTCCAGTTTAGGTTACAAATGTTATGCTCCATATTTAACTGTTCCTATCTTTTTCTAATTGTGAGATAGAGGCCTCAAGTTTTGCTTAGTGAAAAGATCACAACGTTGTAAACAAAATGCTGATTAGAGAATTAGAGCAGATTGCCCTCAGTAAGGGAAGAATACAGTCTCTGCTGGCAACCGAAGAAACTTATTTCTGTCTGAAACCCTAGACAATTTAAGGCAAATGAAGGCATTTCATGAATACAACTTAATGAGAATAATCTCTGACTTGGGTTTAGCTCACACAAATCCTATAGCTGGGCAAATCTGCAGTTATTCAAGAACAGATTCTACTTCTACTTTTGCAGATTCTACCTCTACTTTTGCACTTTATATCACCATTTCAGTAACCTCAGTTAGAATATGAATAATGATAAGGTGCCCTGCATTTAATTCAGGGAACAGTCATGTCACACAGACTACACAGCTGAGCAATTGAAAGCATAAAGTCTTTTGGGGTTTGTTTATTTTTTTTCCTGTGTCTCTCTGGCAAAAAAAAAAAAAGCCATTTGTGGTCAAGTTCTGGTTTGACTTCCGGACTCAGCACAAGAAGACGTAACTATTACTTGATCATATTTACAGCTAAAGTTCTGCTTCTTTCACAAACAGACCTGGCCAATAACTAAGCACACTTGCTGTCTTACGTTTATACTGTCATATACATTCAATGGCCTAAGCCTTCAGAAACTTGAATACTCTTGAGTGGAGCATTCTGTTCATGAACACAGAGAACTGCTCTACAGGCTAATACGGTCGTTATCAGCTCCAGATTAATCTCAAGATTTTTGGTTCCATGTGGCCTAGAAATACTGGTTTATTCTCTTCTGAATCACAGCACTATTAGAAAACACACACGTTCTTCAGCTAACTCAGCCAAGTTTTATTAAAGTAAATTCAATGGTTTAGATTTGCATTTCTGATGAAATTCTGATTTCTGAGAAGAGAGTAGATCAGACTCGTAACTGAAGTTTGATCAATCTTAAATATGCACACTTTGGCAGACACACCACAACATGACTTAACTGCTCTTGAGAAGTCATGCAAAATTGGCTTGGTCAGCACTAAATCAGTCTAATTCACAAGGTCCTCAAAGATAGGATTCTTTTTCAATGTGCTTTTGCACAAACCTTAACAATCACAGCATGCAACTGGAATTTCTGGACATTTATTTTTAATCACATTATCCAGCTTTTACTTGTATAAACCAAAACCAGCTGTCCTTTCAAAGTAGATAATGCAACTCCAGCCAGGCAATTTAACCCAAAGGCAACTTTAAAAATAAGTAAAAATCACATAATAAAGCTACCTGCCCCGTAAACGAACTGTACAAGCCTAGGACAAAACTCACTGTAAGGTGTTTCAAAGCCGATGTATCACAATTTATAAAAGAGAGTAACCTATTTCTTAAACAATAACGGGGGAGGGGGGGTGCTGTTTGCGAGGAGGGAAGGCCTTAAAGTGACACAGCGCACTAACAAGAAATACCACAAAGGCCAGCGAAAGCGAACACACTCATGGTATGCACCAGCACCCACGGCAGCTGTGCAGAACGGAACAGACCGGCGCTAAGCCCTTCCTAACAGCCAGGAACCGAGCTCTGGAATCCTCTCTGTCCCAAATATTTCATTTGCACAAGCAGCAATTTTTCCTCTTACCTAATGGCTGGACAGGCTTTCTGCTTTTACATATGAATTTAGATTACTTAGCAAGACTTCACAGATGCAAGAAGTGCAAAGGAGAAAAATACTGATACACATGTATATCTCTCCTGGCCGGTAACACATTTTCCTACCATTTCGAATTACACTGTGCCATATACCTCCGAAATTAACATCTTACGTTCAGCTTTTGTCCGTAATCCAGTACTCAAGATTCTCTTCAGACTCGAGCTGTCTGCCGTCCTAAGATGCAGAGCAATCCAGTCATATACCCCTGTAGGTCTGTAATTCTTAACAATGCAAAGAAAATCTCTTTCTAGCCTTCCCCTCCTACTCCCTTTCACGCACTAGCTCTGGAGCGCTTCCACCGCCACGGGTTTCATACTTGCACTCCACTAGGAAGAGCTCTGAGCAGCCCCTGGCGCGGTACCGCTCCCGGCTCCTCTCCGCGCGGCTCCCTCCCGGAGCGGGGGGAACGGGGGGGGGAGCGGGGCCTCGCAACGCTGTCGCGCCGCCACTCTCACTGCCAGACCCTATCTCGCTTCCACATCCCCCGCAGCCGCCCCGCCGAGAGGACGGCGGGACGAGGCGGGCTCTCCGCCGGGCCCCGCAGGCTGCAGGCCGCCCGCCGGGCCCCCTCAGCGCCCGGACAGCGCCGCGCCTCCAGGTCCTCGCTCGATCTCGGTCCCGCGGCCTCGATCCCGTCCCGCGGCCGCGCTCCTCTCCCGCCCCTCCCCGAGCGCCGCCGGGCCCGCTCCTCCGGCCGGCCGCGTCCTTACCCTTGGCCAGCGCCACCGTGGAGTTCTCGGTGTCGATGGTGTACAGGATCCCCTCATAGCGGATCTCAGCCTTGGAGATGAGGCTGATCTTGCTCCCGATGTAGGGCGTCCCCCCACTCATGGCGCTGCTTCTCGGTCAGGGACACCCCTTCGCCGCTGCCGAGGGCTCCTTAAGCCAGGCACAAACAGCCAAGAAAGCCCAATCCTGAGTCGTAGTAAGCGCTGTCCACCTGCCGCCCCGAGCCGCCGCTCCCCACACAGCGGAGCCTTCAGCACAGTCCGCAGCGGAGCACTCAACACGGCCCGCGCCCCGCGGCTCCCAACATGGCTGCCGCCTTCATCTTCCCTCACAGCGTCCCCCCCGCCCGGCCCGCCAGGTGCATGCCGGGAGCGCGGCTACTCTCGCGAGAGCTGCGAGCAGGGACGCTGAGTTGGGGCGGGAATGTCGCGGAGCAGCATCGGGGTTCCGCGCGCGATGGCGGGAGCGGAGCTTCGGCGCCTCAGGCCGGCCCGGCATGGCCCGGCTCGGCTCCGCCCGGCCCGGTGGCCGTCCCGTGTCGTCGCTCGGCAGCCCCGGCCCCGGTGCAGCTCGTGAGCTGTGGTGATGGGAAGTTTCGGGGGGTTTGAGGGGCCCGGTGGTTGAAGGGCCAGTGCTGGTGCCCCCCATGAGCAGTCCCATGTAACATGCGGTGACAGGGAAAGAGGCGGTCTGGGGCTGCTGCTCAACCTCCTGGGGGAGGCGGAGGGGCTTCCAACAGCCTAGAGGATCAGCTACACCCCGCGTTACAGGAATTTCCTGCTGCCTTACACAAGATGTGAGGGAGGAAGGATTCCAGGAAGGAAGGTCTGGTGCACATCTTCCTAAGACTTCTCTCATCTGCCTCTCAAAACTGGAGAGGGTGGTTTTTGTGGAAATATAGTTTTATGTCACAGTATTAGAAAAATGGGCGCTAAAATTTATTTTATAGTCAGGACTAGTTGCAGAATCATATGTCTACTTCCCATTCTACATTTTTAGAATTAGGGATCCAAGGTCATGTGGTTGGAAGCGGGAATAGAAATTGACATTTCTTTGAGCTCGAGACACAACAGATGAGCATGTCAGAAGAGAAATCAAATGGGAAACTGCCAGGGTTTATTTTTCAAAGAATCCCATGATGAAAGGGATGTCAGTGGCTCATCTGGTGCCACCTCCCTGCTCCAGCAGGGCCATCCCAGAGCACAGGGCACAGCAGTGTGTCCATGTGGCTCTGGAATATCCCCAGCAGGAGACTGCACAGCCTCTCTGCCCACTCTGCTCAGGGCTGGGCACTGCCCAGGGCAGAAGCTGTGCCTCCTGGGCAGGGGCAGCTCCTGGGCTCAGCCCCTGCCCGTGGCTCTGGTGCCATTGCTGGGCCTGGGGCAGAGCCTGGCACTGCTCTGCCCTCCCTGCACACAGGGGCATGCAGGGACACACAGGGATAGACAGACAGACAGGGCTGAGGGCCCCTTTCCACTGTCTTTGGGCTGAACAGCCTTAACAGCCTTTTCTGAAACGACTTGTAAGTTTCTGGAAGAGAGAAGTTTGCCAGAATGAATAACAAAACAAAAACCAAAACAGACAAAAAAACCTGCACAAATGCCTAGGAATAGAAAACTACCCCCTTGAAGCACTTAAGGATTAAATTCTAACCTTGATGACTAATATTCCTAAGTCTCACCATCAAGTCCTGTCTAGGTTATTAAACATGTATTTACAATTAACTTTGCAAGCTCCAAAATTCCTATAAGCCATATTTAAAATTAAATTCATTTGCAACTGAAGTACATGAAACTAAATTTAGACATATTCTGCCTTCCAAGCCAGGGACCCAGGTTTGGTGAAGGATGTAGGGCAGAAATCTTACGAAGATCAGCTGATGGAGCTGGGGGGGGCTCAACCTGGAGAGAAGGAGGCTCAGGGGGAATTTCTGGCTCTGCACAACCCCCTGACAGCCAGGGGGGTTGGGCTCTGCTCCCAGAGAACAGGGACAGGAGGAGAGCAAATGGCCTCAGGCTGGGCCAGAGGAGGCTCAGATTGGATATTGGGAAACATTTCTTCATGGAAAGGGGTGATCAGGCTGCCCAGGGCAGACTCCCAGTCCCTGTGGATGTTGCACCTGGGGACATGGGTTAGTGGTGGCCTTGGCAATGCTGAGGGAATCTTAGACGTCTTTTTTAATCCACATCTATGGACAGCTAGGACAGCTCTTAGTTCTCTAGTCATCTTTGTGCTCTCCAATTTTTTGTACTATGTTGTACTTAAAATGAGCAGCTGAAGGAATATTTTTATAGTGTAAAGTGAATTTCAATAACATAGATAAAGAGTTCTTCATTTTACGAATTTAACTCAAAATCTTACCTGAATTGGTAGGTAGCATTTTGATATTAAACTTAAGATTATTAAAGTGTATATTTGAAGGCACTGAAAGTGTGTATTTGAGACAAACCCATTACACATAAGCAGGAGAACAATGCTCCTTTCTAAGCACTTTCACTTCTGTAGAAGACAATAGGTTACTCATCCCCATGCCCTATGCTCACTCCATGCAGCTGAACACGGCAGGGGAACTTTGCTGTGTATTGAGTTATTCATGACGAACTTGGGCTGCAAGCAGGGCACAGGCCTGAGCAGTGCTGAGAACTGAAGAGCAGCTCAACAAGTTCTGTGGTGGATTTTCTTCCACAGGCAATTTTGAAACTATGGTTAGAAATTAACTTTTCTAAAGACCATTCTCTACCTTAAACAAAAAATAATTCAGGAAAGACTGTATCTTAAAAGATCAGATGAGATGATCACAATGGTCTCTTAGATTTTTCTTATTTTGATATTCTGTGCATGTATAACTCCAAAAAATGAAAGAGCAACAAATAAATTCAGAAATGTTTTTTCTGTGATGAAATGCATGAAAATATTTGGAAAACATTTTTATAATACAATGAATACAAAAGTTCACAGAGATTCTGTACTTTACCAGAATATGTAAAAGCTCAAGCCTAAAGGCAGTTTCAGCAACAGGTTTATAAACACTTAGGTATCCCCACCTTTTGACTTGAAGTAAGTCCATTGTGAGTCAGTATACATCATGTTTTATTAAATAAAACATTCCATTACACTTCCTTACCCTGTGTGTTTATATATATAAAATGGCTCGATTTAAAAGTGAGTGGGGAGAAATATTAATTTTACAGATTACCCACACACAATGGACATTCAAATTGTAATACTTGCCATTTTCTCTGTCCAGTGAGAAGGTAACTTTTATCTTCTAAAGTTACAAAGCAATTCAGTTTCCTCCGGGTTGGTTTTTATGGAAACACACAGTTTAATGCCACAGTATTAGAAAAATGGACACTAAAATTTGTTTCATAGTCAGGACTAGTTGCAGAATCATATATCTACCTTTCCATTCTCTTATGAAACCTCTGGAGATGGTCATATGCAAATGAAGTTCAGGAGCAGGGCAACTATGTGAGGACTGCATGGAACATTCTCTGATATAATTAATAGTCTATGACTCATAAAAAAGTCATATTGGATGGATTTCTTTTTTTTTCCAACCAAAATAATTACTCTATGCGATAGCAAATTGAATCATAATATCTACTATGTTTTAACTAAACTTCTAGGTAGAAGCATTTGTTAAAAATCCAAATTTAATTTAGCTGTAGCATTCCACAGAAGCAATGCTCATTTTCTAAGCAAATTTTTTATGTATAGATCTCTTGTGTACATTTAATGCTGCTTTTCATAAACACTGCTGTACTTTCCCATTCATGCACTGCACCAGCTCCTGCTCACACATCCTACCATACCTTTGGACCTTCAGTATTTTCACTGGCTGCATTCTCTCTTGAAGAAATATGCACTGGTTTAATTTCAGAAGACATTTAAACTTCTCCTAATTAAACTGGTACAACCTACATTTAATGCATTTAAAAAGTGATCTCTTTATCATAAACTTTCTCCTAAAGGACAATCAGGAGAAACTACCCTGAATAAAAATGTAACCTCCTTCGAGAGGAAACAGAGCAGCTGGCAGCAGTTTGTGACTCCAGCGAGTCGCACACGGCAGGACTGAGCAGAGGGAGCCAGGACTGGAGAGGAGCTGAGCCAGCCCCCCACTCCTTCCCACCAGTGCACGGAACAATTGAATGTCCTTATTCACTGAGGCACCTTCTCCAGTTTTTTTGAAAGCCCTGAGAGATCACAAAATGAGGATGATTCACCATTTCAGACCATAGAGCAGCAGCATTCCAGTTTTGCAGACACTCGTGCAAGCCAGCAGAGACAGATCTGGAATCCGAGCTGCTGCCGGGGTCACAGATCCACGGTTATCCCTTGTGTGTTATTCATACGGGAAATGGTTTTTATTTGGAGGGTCCTATCGAAGACGCTGTGCTGTCATTAGTTTAGAAAACGATGATTTAGGACCACTGTCTTCCTCTTAAAAGTTATTTCAGAGTGTGTGAGGAAGTGCTGGTAGGAAAAAGGCACACAGAAGTCCGATAACAAAAGCATTAGCAACAAAATTAACTACCTTAAATTTCCCGCGCGGATGCCGAGGGAACAGCACGCCAGGGCAGCATCTCTGGCGATGGAAAGAGCCTTATTATTAGTTTTCCAAATCTTCTGCCAACAGCGTCCCCGTTAGGAAATTGTATCACTGCAGCCATTCCGGTCTGGCTAGAGAGAGTAGTTTTGGACACTGGTAAGTGCAAAGCAGAGCAGTGAACCGCGATCTGTCCGTGCTTAGGGTTCGGGACAGCTCCCTCCGCTGCACGGCTCGCGGAGGGGCCGGGCGGGCAGCCCAGGCGGCTCGGTGGCTTCTCCCGCGGGACGGGACGGGTCCCTGCGGACAGGCGGGGCAGGGAGGCTGCTCCACACCGAGTCCGTCCCGACGGTACCTCCCTGCACCCGCTGCCGCCCCGCGGCTTCCCGGGGGGCAGTGCCACCCTCCCCCTGGGTGGCCGCACCTGCCGGAACGCTCGGGAGGTCCCGGCTCTGAGCGCGCTCCCGCTGGGGAGCCCGGCAGGTCCCAGTGCCGGTTCCGAGCGCGCCCCGGCCGGGTGCCTGCGGTGCCAGTTCTGACTGCGCTCCCGGCGGGGCGCTCGGCAGGTCCCGGTGCCGGTTCCGAGCGCGCTCCCGCCCGGGTGCCTCCGGTGCCGCCCCGGGGCGGGGCGGAGGCGGTGGCCCCTCCCATGGTGCCCCGCGCGCGGCAGAGCCCCGCGCATGCGCACAGCGCCGCCGGCTCCCAGCTCAGCGCAAGATGGCGGCGGGCGCGTCGGACCCACTGGAGGAGATGCTGCTCTTCTCCGAGGAGGTGGACGAGAAGGCGCTCAGCGACCTGGTGGGATCCCTGGAATCGCAGCTGGCCGGCGGCCGCGGCCCCGCTGAGCCCCCCCAGCCCAGGACCTCCGCCCCATCCCAG
>VXBI01004211.1:226955-287759 GCA_013397375.1 Toxostoma redivivum
CCCGCGGTCACCGCCAAGGCGGGCGCTGTCCTGCCCGCCGCCCCCCAGGCCGTGTCGCCGCGGCCGGCGCTGGGCGCTGCCCCCCGGATCGTGGCTCCGCAGCTGATCGTGCGGCCGCCGCCGCAGACCACCATCCAGCTGCCGCCCGGCTTCACCATCCCGCCCGGTAAGTGCTGCGCAGCGCTCCCGGCAGCGCCGCTTCTCTCATCTTCTTCTCTTGGCCGAGGGCTTTGCTTTCCCCCAAAGCTGTCATGTTCCCGCTGCTCGACGGGCTGGAAACCAAAGAAGAGGCACCTGTCTGAGGGCACAGTCTGACGAACGGGCTGCCGCTAATTAGGGTGTAACTGGTACGGCTAATGCAGAGTAATTGCAGCTGCTCTTGGGTGAGTTACTGGTTTTGTCCTGGGGAGAGCGGTAGTTAGGGTGACTTACCCTGTGATGATGTAGTTGGACACCGGATAAAAAGCTGGAGTGGTAGCTAAGAATAACTTTATATGGGTTTTAAAGGACTTTATCTTCTGCTTTAAACTTGATCATCCTGTAAAGTTTTTCTGCTGTGAGCCGGGTGGTAAATGTGTGTAATCTAAAATTCATCATTTTAGTAATTGTGAAGTTCTCGTTTTGTGAGGGTAGTCTTCACATCACCAGATTTTATTTCCAACTCTGAAGCAATTGGGTGCTCTTTGTACTCCTCTAAGTTTCTTAACTTTATTTACTAAAAATTTAAGTTCAGCAAGGTTGCTAGTTACCCAGCATCCCTTCGTCCTCATGATTCCTACTCTTAATCTGTATATTGTTTCATCTGAAGGGCACTGTGGTCCCCTACTTAGATTTTCATGTTGCAAAAACTTTGGTATCTTCATGCCTTCTTGATTTAGCAGCTGATTCAACATTTAAGCTGATTCTTTTTTTTCCCTAGTGCCATGCTAGTAACATGCTAGTATCAATAGCATGTCAAGATGTGGACCTATTGATGTAGTCTGAAATAACTTAGTTCTTCCAGCTTATTTCTTGCAATATTTGATATTTATTAGCTAAGTAGAGCAGCAATGTGATGGTGTAGATGTTTGTTTCTGAGTGGACTTTTAGTAGTTGTGCATTTGGCCCTAGTTTATGAAAAATCCTCCAGAATCTGATGCTCCAAACATACAAACCTTGGTGGTTTCATGAAGACCCAACTAACTTGAAACAGATAAGTGTTCAGACTGTGTGCCTTTAACCTTTACCTCCCTTTGTTAATCTGTTGAAGGTTACTCTGTGCAGATGTTAATGTGCATTGTAACTTTGCACACAGTTTCTGAAGTTCATTGTGTCAATACTTTGATACAAGCAGAAGGGGGAAAACTGAGTCTTGAAAACAGTCGGATCCAGGCTTTAGAAAATGCTATGGAAATAGTGCACCAGAAAGTTTTAATTTAAATTTGATTTTATTACAGGGTAGTTGGAAATCCATTAAATTTGCATAAACATGAAGATAGTATGTTTGATAATATGTTTTAAAAATAAGTTATTCAGAAAACACAATGTTAGTTTTGAATTTTTAACTTGGATAATTAACCTGAAACTCTTATATAGCAAACTTCTATATAAAACAGAAACTTTGAATCATTTTTGGAGAGCAGGTTATTGCAGCAGATAGTGGTCATAACTTGTGTATTTCATCTTTATGTGACTGACAGGAAGGTAAAATTAAACTCATCGTTTAACTGGATTCTAGCTTGTACCAGCTGCTCAGTAACAGGAATTTGTAGTCCTCCAAACTGAATTAAAATGTAATGTTAACACATGAATACTTATTCATTTATAGTAGTAATTATGTCTGCAGATTTGATTGAGACTGTGTGGCACATGTTGCAATTCGTTTGTCCTTTCCACTCAGTTTTTCTCTATTCAGAATTAGGTTTAGAAAATTGGAAGATAAATTAAGAACACACCTGTGAATCTGTGTAACGCAAATAAAACTTGTATTTTTTTAATGTGTGGTAGGCATTATGCTATGAGGATTTTTTATAAGGTTCACAACATAATCAGGGAAGTGATAACCAGTTTGGCCAATTGGCATATTGGGGTGTCCAGATGGTTTAGGAATGTCATATGCCAAATATATCATCTGCTTGCAGGATTTTCTGCAAATATAAACTGTGAAGCTTGGTGCTCAAATGGCTAATGGACCTTAAAAGTTACCTTTTAGATGAGTTTTTAATGAGTTTCTTTCAACTTTTTAATTTTTAGATTATTCTTGGCTTTGAATGAGAGTTGTTATTATGGCTTTTGGATGTGGTCCTTGCTGTAGCTCTGTATGCTTGTTACCTTAAACTTTGATTTCCATGAATCTTTACTTTATAGTGGCAGAAATTTGCCTTCTGTTTGTGTTTCTAGCAGTGTGCTAGAATTTCTCTCACATGTGTGCTGCATTTCTCTCACATGTTCATCCCACAAATGGGATTTGGTTTTTCCATGTCAGACTGAAAGAAAGACTTCTTGCTATAGGGTTCTGAGATTTGTTATAATAGTGTTTGAGTTTCTTTATCCTCAGGGTATGCTGCAGACTGTGTCCCTTTAGCAAGGTGTTGGGTTTTTTTTCCCCTGGGGAGTTAACAATTAGAAGTGGATGTAAGCTTTTACCTTTAGAAGAGGATATAAGAATTTACCTTCTTTATTTTCCTTTGAAAAGTTAAAAAAGTGCATTAAACAGTTTGCACATAGATGTAAGTTGTAGAAACAGTGTCTACTGACCCTGTTATCAGCAGGCTAAAAGTGATTTCATAGGTTTTTAGTTTTTGGTTCTCTAGTTGTTGCAGACAAGATGTTTTTCTGTTCATTTGTCTCATTTTATCCCATCTAGGTTGAATTATTAAAATGTATTCTGGAACTGACTTGGAAGTTCTTTTTAATAATCTGTCTGGAGAACTGCTTCTTAGTTCTGAGTGAACTGTAGGAAGAACATTACATGCCTTGCAGTGACCTTGAATATGTGAAACTCCGGGATCCATGGACCAACTCAGCCATTGTCTCCACTTTTCCAACCTGCTCACTACAAAACTTTGGGTGCAGCTTGATGGCAGTGGCTCTGTTGTCTGGAAGGCCTCTATTTGTGAGGTGTTTCACTAGAAAATAATCTGAAAAAATTATAATTTACTTCGAGAAAGTGTTAGAAAACACTTGCCAATTGTCTAAAATTGCTCCAGTGTATCATTGTGTGCTGAGGAGTCGTGTTGCTTCTCTGGGCCTGACAGTGTTTGTTGTTGATGTTTAAACCACAAGTAGTGCCTCCCAAACAGGTGGTGGTGGGTACCAAATAGATTAAACTACTAATGCTCCACGTTAAGTAAATCTCAAATATTGTATACTCAGAAGTGTGTCTGGCCTAATATTTGCACGTACTCATAAGCTGTTGTTTAATAAAGCTCTCTGGGCATTGTCCCTGGTATGCACATACTCAGTTATGTTCCCAGCAGCTGCATTGTCCTTAGAGTCTTTAATGAGTATTTATTTCTAATTTTGTTCTTCTGATCCTGAACTAGACTGCTAGAAATCACTGTCCCTCAAACACTCAAGTGGCTCTTTTTTTCATCACTGCTTTCCATAAACTGCAGTTGTTTAAATTCCAAACTGAATTAGGTCTGCTAGTGGGGGCTCCTTTTTTTCTTTGAAATAAAGTCTCCTATTACATGAGAATCAGAAAGAGGTAGACTATAGAGAATAATGTACAGTGCTATACATAAATTTTACTCTGCATTCTGTGGCTAGATAGTTGTTTGTGTGTTGCTCTGGCTGTTACTTGCTGTGCAGTGACTGTTCCTTGCCCCCACTAGGGATGGTCCTGGTGCGCACGGATGCTGGACAGCTCGTGATGGTGCCCCAGCAGGCTCTGGCACAAGCTCAGATGCAGGCTCAGGTGCAGACACAGGGACAGGGTCCTGCCAACATGTCACCTAGGCTTTCTGTGCCCACCACTGGCCCTGTTTTTCGCCTGTCAACAGCTCAGGTATGTGCAGCTTCATTTCACTTCGGTGCATTATGTCTTACTCATTGTTACCTCATTTGTTTCTGCAGCCATGCTTTCCTCCCCTTTTTGTTGTAAAAACAGGAAATACTTATTCAAATGTAGTTTATTTTATGAGGCCTAGGATATTTTTTTTTTATTTAAGGAAAAAATCTGCTTCAGAGAGTCTCTTAAGACCTGTTTTCAGAGTGAGAGATGATTGGAGGCTACAAAGCTCAGTCTTAGTCTGGACTATGTATCACTGGTTTAGTAAGTGTCCCTTGCTGCTCTGAATCAGAAGTACTGTGATATCCCAAGATAGCTAATTTCACTGGACATTAGAAAAGAGAAAGCTGATCACATTATATCCAAGGATTGGCAATAATTTTTAAATAACTTTTAAAAGATACTTTTTTCAGAAGAAAGATTGATTTGATTCTGCTGATTTCCCTCTGGATGTGATCTGTCTACACTGAAAGTTTTGCCTGTGTTGTGAGTACATTTCCCTTTTTCTAGGGATTGGTAGGATAGAGTGCTTTCCTGTCTCAAATTCATCAGTGGAATGTGTTGATTTGAACTTGGAGCTAATTTATTTCCTAGGGTGAATGTGGGGTAGTCTTATGTTTTTCGGTTTGTTTTGGTTTTGGTGTTTTGTTTTTGTAGGGGCTTTTTTCGTTTTGTTTTGTTGTTTTTTTAAATTTCTTTGGAGGTTGCATTGATTTGAAAGTTTGTAGAGAGACAATTTAGCTTTGGGCCATTTGGGGCTAGAACTGAGCTATTTTACTAAAATGCAGAGGCAAACATGTTTGGATGTTAGTACAGGGCTGCTGTGCCATAGTAATAAGAGGCAGAGTTTAAGGTAGTTTTGTCTAAGGTCTGTATTTGCAAAAGAGATAAGTAATTCTGTATGGAAAGATTAAAAAGGTGCCTTTACAACTCTTCAGTTATTGTAGAAGTTACTTGAAATAAGTTCAACAGGTATTTCCCAATATTTATTGTTTCATTACTTTCCCTTTATATGCTTTATATATTGTACTGTATGCTTTATGTATTCTTTAGTAATTACTACAAGAAAGATTTTAAAGTTTAATTCAAAACTGAAAACAATGATAAACGTTTCAGAAGAGAAGGAAGCTGGAATAAATTTGGAGAATTGAAAATAGTAGCCTGAGGCAATCTGTAAACTACAGAGTAGCCAACTAGAGTGTAAGTTTTAGAAGTGAGTGTACTTAGGAAGACTGTAGCTCATTGTCAGGACAGACATAAATGAAAGCCTGGAATCACTTGGAAAAACTTTATGCTCTCAAAAGAGAGGTAAATGCAGTATTGGATGAAATTTGTTAAAGAACTCGTTGCAGAAAAGGCAGCCATATAATGTTTAAATTTTTGGTATCTGGAAGAATAAGACTTGTAGAAACCTTCCAAGAGAAATGTATTCCAGGAAAATAAACACAGAGATAAGCCTGTGTTCATTTACAGATTTATTTTTACTAGTTTGAACAAAATTGCAGCCAGTTCCTGAATTTGTACATCTGTATTTGGTTGTTGGGGGCTTTCTTTGTGAATAAGTGCACTTCTTTAGTAATTACTACAAGCAGAAGTTCTAGCAGTGGCTCCTGAGACAAGTGTGTAGTGTAAGTGCAAAACAGGTGTGTAGTGGGACTGTACCAAGAATGACATCTTAGTCTGCTAGTTTTAGCTATTTTTCTTCCATACTGTTAGTTTTTTATATGGCCAGCATGCTGAATTAAAATTAAACATGAAAGTATTCATAACAGATATTAAAAAGCAGTTTGTAATTTGAGGACTTCTGAGGAATATCCTTCACTGCACATGGAATCTAATGAAGTGTGCAGAAATGCAGACCCCCTGCTTGGCTCTGGGTTCAGTCTGGGCTTTGGATCCCAAAGTCAGCCTTAAGATGGGTGCATAGCAAATGTAGATCATGGTGATCTCAGGCAACTGTTCTCTACTTGTATGAAGCAGTTAATGTTGCTTAAGGAGTATAGAGAGAAGGAGTACAATCCTACTTGATGGATTTATATAAAAATAAACCCATGAGAATACTGCATATTCAGGTGTTTGTAGAGTCAGCTGAAATTTGGAGGAGTTCAGGTATTAGAAAGTTGTTGTTTGTTTTTGTACAGGGTTCTGCCCAGATAAATACCCCACTGCACTGTACACTTTTTTCCCTTTTTTTTTCCTTTACACTGCCTAGTGCTAACATGCTGGCTTGGAATAGAGGAAGCCAGCAAGGCCTTAGGAATGATCAATATCTTGCAAGATGGAAAAGTTTGATTATTTCAGTGTAGGGGGATTAGAATAATGATATTGTAGCTTGTCAGGATTCATCTCCTTTGAAAATCTCAGTGGTAGCTGCCCAAACTGTACTGCATCATTTCTGTATTTGTTGTAATTAACAGGGTTAAGAAATAATTAATATTGCCCTTGGGAAATTTACATTGAACTTCCCTGATTCTGCACTTGATCTTCAGAGTCTTCTTTCATTGTGACATGCTTATGTTTTATATATGTTTGACCTTAGAGTGTTCTTTAAAAATTGTGGTTGACAGCCTTTTAAAACAAGGTTGTAAAGATAAAAATTCTAAAAGTTTATCTAATCAGAACTAGACACAAGACTTTTGTTTGATTAGGTGGATGGTTTATAACCAGACTGTTCATTGGTTTTCCAGATGAAATGTTCAATGATTAATATTGTGCTAAGGTTTTAGAAATGTCAGTTATTTGTTTGAGTAGTCATTATAGTTAGTCAATTCAGGGATCCAGTTCTAAAATAAAGGAAATTGTGTGTACTGAAAAATAATTTTTTCAGGGAGTTTTTAATTAAGCTGTTTTATCTCCTTCTGGTGGTCGGAAAGCTGAATTTAGTGAATTAAAATTTCCAGAAGAAATTTTGAATTAATCAAAAATTATGTCCTAGGTTTTTGTGTATATAGAGTATGAATATTCAAGAGCTATGGTGTCCACTGTGACTGAAATGAAAATTCTGGTGCCATTAGCTCAAGACAGAATATAAACATTAATTGCCTGAATCCTGCAAAGTGGTCTGTGAGATGGATGAACATGGCAGGGTATGGAGTTTTAACCTTTCTTTCTGATATTAGTGGGATGGTTGGTATTTTACTGTGCAGAGATTGTCTTAATTACTGTATCTTTATTCAGTTATTTTAAGATAGCTTTATTTGCATTAAAATACAGAGTGCTTTAAATTTGTAGATCTTAGCATTGTATTTTAGTCAATGAGTTTGTGTTTTACCCTTCTTCTATGTAGAAAGTCAGCACAGGTGGAAACTTGCAATTTATAAGATATTATTTCCTGGAATCTTAAGGATTCTGGGAAATAATATCTTACAAAGAATGCATCAGAAAAAGACATGGCTTTCATACTTCATGGGTATTATGGTTGCTGTTCTGCAGATTGTCCTAATTTTTAGCCTAATGACAGCCATTCAGGTGTCACAAGTTACTCAGCTAAGTGATTGTTTTCATTTGTTTATACACTTTAAATAATTGTGATGAGAAAGTCTGTTGTGAGCTATACAGCTAGATGTAAAATACAGGATATTAAATAAGATGCCAAAGAAATTGCAGAAGCTGGCAGTTACTTTTGGCAACTCATTAAGAAGCGTTAACAGTGCTAACTGGAGAGCATAAAATGGATTTGGAATTACTTTTTTTAAAACTAGAAGAAGGAGTGTCTGAAAAACTACCAAGTGTTCATCTAAATTTGAAAGTTCTTTGGTTCTCTCCCCTTGACAACTGTGTAATTTCTCCACTCTCAAAAAAGGAGGGGAAAATAAGGCAATGTTTTAAATGTTCTGAAATAAGATCGACTTGGTCAATACATACAGAGCTGTTCAGATTTTAAGCCACTACTGCAAGATTTTTTTTTCCATACCTAGGGCTGTCATTTGCTCACAGATATTTTGGAAGAAAATGGACCAGGTTTTCCTTGCAAATTCCTCTAGCTTCAGCAGCTGGGCTGATATCCAGGACAGTATGTGAGGAAGGAGCCACCTTCCTCTGGGAACAATGGAAGCTGCTGAGATAAGGAAAGTGTAGTGTGTTTCCTCTGAGGAATTTGTGTAAGGGCTTGAGTAAAGGCTTTCCTTAAAGTCAGTGGCTCTATCCTTACATATTCTGTTGTTGGAGGTTCAGAAGTTAAATATCTATATACAGTAGTACTTGCCCTTGCAGGGAATTGATAGAGCCACCCCTCTTCCCTTCTCAGGTTTAAAAAAAAGGTGTATTTGGATTGCAGTGCCAAACACAAGAGTTCAGAAAGACTAAGATCTTGTTGATCCTACCTTGCTGTGTCCTCTAGGTGTGCAGTGAATCCAGTCCTTCCACGATGAATGCTTCAGCTGGGCATTCAAGGCACACGATTGAGTTGCACAGCAGACTTAAATCTGATGTTTCTTATTCTTTAATTGCTTGCATTTGCTATTTCAGTTATTTGACTTCTGCTGTTTATAGTATCTTTGTCTTGTTCTTTGCAGCTTTCAGGAGTAGATGCAGATGTACAGCTTTGGCTACACTTTTGTGTTAGATTTTTGGGAGAGGCAAATCCATTTTGAAAGGAAGACTTTGGTTCTTCTTGACTCTTAGGTGGGGTAATCTTTGATTAGACATTTAGTTATCCTCCTCTTAATTGCTGCTGTGTAAAGTATGAATAAAATCTGTTTCCATTCTTAGTGGGATTCTGGAAAACTGGCACATGGGGATAATCACATACCTTGTAAGGGGGAGCTCAGCTGGGATCAGTTTAAGGCTGAGCTCAAAGGTGCTGCTGCATGGACCTGTGTCCCAGGGGGATGGACATGGGTGGTGTGTCCCAGGAGGGTGGACAGTGTCTGCAGCACAGGCACCACAGAGGAGCAATTAAACACATCCAGCCCAAACAATCAGAACCTGGAAGTAACAACACTACAGAGAGCAGTGACTGAGAAGTACCTGTGACACAAGGGTGTATTTGATATTTTAATGATTTTTACCATTTACAGTCTTTCTGGTATCTCTAAAATATTCAAGAAAAACATGAGTAAGTGCAATTGTACCAAATAACAGTTTTAATTTAGTTCTAATTATAAGATTGTATAGGATTGTAATGAGGATGTTAATGGTTGGACTCACTGACCTTTGAGAACTTTTCCAATGTAAATGAATCTATAATTCTGTTATATTAACTACTCCTAGCTGCAGTTTTTCTCTGTTTTGTTTTGTTTAGAGAAAAATTGCAAAATACTCAGGTATATTAAAAGTGTTTTTCATATCAGTGCAGCTACAAGAGGCTTGGTTTTGTTTTTTTTTAAATTGGTATCTCAGTGTTTACATGGAAATACTTGGTCTTCCCTGAGTATTATAATAATATTTATAATGCAATAATAATATTTTATAATTATGGATGCAAGTTTGTTATACTGTGAAAGTGATAATGTGCGTCTTTTGAAAAACATTATTTGGATGTTTTAAACTTAGCGGTGCATAATTTTAAATTTTTTTCTCCTTGTGATTTTAGTTTCCTTTTACTTTTTGGTTGACATTAATTTTAGCTGAATATTAATAAATTTTTAACGTTGCCAAATTTTAATCAGCTTTAGAATAATAGTTAAGGTACACGATTTTTAGGAAACAAGCCATAATTTGTTAGAACTTAAATTGATCTTAGAAGAATTCTGCACTGGTCAAACAGTGTGGGTTTGCTTGCACTACTGTATTCTTCAGAGATAATAAATAAATTCAGAAGTCTTATAAAACTGGTCATTAGATTGCATTAAATTTTTGCCTGCATATCTTGTTTTGAATCAGACTTGTGAAATTGTGAAAAATAAGGAGGTGCTGCCATCTAGTTTTCCTTTGCTGTGTTTCTTTTGTTTATCTTCGTTTTTCATTTGTACACTTTATGGCTTTTCATGCCTTTGATGTATTTTTTTCACTGGCTTTTAGTATCTTAATACCCAGGTGGGCTTACATTCATAACCAAATAGCAAAAAAAATTGCTTATTTCAAATTATTTTTAATTGTGATTGTGTTAGTTACAAAATTTAAGTGCTGCTGTAAACTAAGGATATGAAGTGAATATCAGACAGGAAAGACCAATGTTAGCCTGGCCTGTAACATTTCATTTTGGAATATCTGTTGTTGGAACTTCAAAGCAGGTGTAAGACTGTATACTGGAGTTTTCATGGGACTGCTGCTGAAAATGGATTTGTCTTCAGAGTTTACAAATGTTTTGTTCCAAGTTTGATTCAAAATGTGTTTTCCATTATAAAGTTTTGTTGTCTATTTTTAGTGATCAGAAAAGGCAGTTATATGTGAACTTTGATGGTTTAGTGTTTTGTTTTCATTGTCTAAACAGTGATCTATATATTTTTTATTTATTTATTAATGACAGTTTTTTCTAGCCTTGTTCTTTCTTGCTTCAGGCATTTTTCTAACTTCTACTCTTCAGAATTTGAAGTTTGTATCATGAACTTTACTGTTTCCTGTGTTTCGATATTCACTTTCTGTTAAGTTTCACTTTGCCATCTGTTTTTAAATTGAAAAAAACCAAGTTTTTTGAAGGTGTGCCGAGTACTGCATCCCCTGCTCTGGTTGTGGCCATGTTTTTGTGGTGGAACAGACTCTGAGCAGCAGCAGCAGCAGCCCAGGCTGCCTTCATTTGATGCTGAGGGCAGTCTGAGCTTGGCTGGTGGCTCCCAAGCTGCTGTTCTTGCTGAAGCAGAGCCTTTCAAATCTGAGATTGGTCTGGTGATACACTTTTGCCTGGGTTTTCAACATTGTTTATATTTTTATGGCAGCTTTGGTATTTTTTTCTCACTTATTTATTGACTCTTGTTTTTCTTTGTTTTTCCCATTCTTTCTGTTTTTCTGACAAATGCTTGTTTTACTGTTGGCAGAAATTTTAAGCAAATAGATCTTTGTTGTTGCTAAGGTGCACTGCCATTATCATCAGACAAGCTATTCCATACTCTTTCTTTTATATAGATTTTTTTTGGCTTCTTTGCAGTGTTCTGCAGAATACATTTGTGATAGTAGGGCAGATGGGTTGGGTAGTCAGAGAGAGTAAGAAATGTGTGGTACTTACTGTGCTTTAACCACAAAACTGTTTTCCTTCTTTTTCTTCTTGATGAGTGATTCTTTTCTGTATTAAGCAGACAATAGGTTTTCAGTACTTACAAATGACACTGTTTGCATTTTTGTAACATTAACACAGCTCTAAAACTTAGGAAACACTCAAATGTTGGTAAGGCTGTAAATTTAAACATGCAAAGATTAGGAAGTGCTATAAAGGAGGTTCCTGAGCACAGTCACAGTGGTTCCCATATGCATTATGCTGCATGACCACATACTACTGTTGTTTTTAACTTCTACAGTGTGTAGGCTGGACAGTCCTAATTAATGAAGATTTATATAATATTTTTTTCCTCCACTGTTCAGTGGGTTGCTTCAGGCTTACTTGCTGCCCCCCTCTGCAGTGGGAATTAATAACCAAGCAGGTTTTCTTGTGAAGCTTATCCCTATAACAACTTTCTCAACAATGCAGTTAAGGGGATTACTGGCCTCCTTTTGTAAGTAGGAAATGGAGCCTAATTATCTCTATTTAAAATACAACATGAAAAATGCTGGTTAATTTATTGTGTTCAGTTTGACTTCATTGCCTTCAGTTACTGCCATGGCCACTCCTGGTCACAGACTCCACGTTGCAAGTTGGGCACGCAGAAATACATTGCATAAGAGTATTGATTACAATGGATTAGCTGTATTTGCAGGCAGCACTAAGCACTAGATGCAAGAGTAGAATCCAACTGAAGTGGCAAAATTCCCTGATTTTTATTCACCAGCTATTTTGAATGAAACCTAGTGATTGCAGGAGGACCAGCTACTTCACTAGAGAGGAGAAAGTACTTTGATAAGTATTTGCTTCAGCAATAGGGGTTTTGGACTTAGAACCCCTGGTTTCTGAAGGTTTTCTCCTGTGGCCTCAAACTCTTCTGCCTGTCCTGTGTAATTGCTCTCAGTTCTGTGTCTTCCTGCCCTATTATCCCAAAAGGGACATTGTGCACATGAGGAACAGAGCAACATCTCCCTGCTTTGGGTTCTGATGCTCCACTTGGTGACACTGTGGTGACAGTGAAGGTTCTGCCTCTGTCTGACCTGTTAGAGATGCTGTTTCCAGTAACTTTCTGTAATTGTGTGCAAATGTCAGGCTTTTAAAGGGATAATACTTTAGGTCAGTTTTACTGTATTTTTACTAGGCTGGAAAAAAATCAAATCTGATAAAAAGTTTCTCTGCATCTGACATTTAAGTGCCTGTTCTTGTGAACTGTAACCAGAGGAATTGAGAGGCAGTCAATCAATATGTGAAGTTTCTCCATGAAACTTTAAACTTCTTCAGAAGTTTGAGTCTCAGGAAGCAGAGTTTGCTAATGGGGAGTGTTATGGTGGATTAATAGCAGCCATGCCTGGAGGAAAGGTTGGATGAGTTAGTTACTGAAAAATTATGTGGTAGTTGACCCTGGCTGGACACCAGGTGCCCACCAGAGCCTCTCCATCCTTGTCCTCCTCAGCTGGACAAGGAGAGAAAAATGTAAGGAAAGCCTTGTGAGTCAGGATAGAGATTCCTCACCAGTTACGACAGAAAAGCAGACTTGACTGGGGGGAATCAATCATTACCAATCAAATCAGAGTTGGATAATGAGAAATAAAAACGAAACCTTAAGAAACCTTTTCCTCAGCCTTCCTTTCTTCCTGAATTTAACTTTACTCCCAACTTTCTCCACCTCTCCCCCAGTGGTGCAGGGGGATGGGGGCTGTGCTCAGCTCATCCAAGGCTGTCTCTGCTGCTCCTGGCTCCTCACACTCCTCCTGTGCTCCAGTGTGGGATCCCTCCCACAGGAGACACTGAGCTCCATGAGCTGCTCCAGCCTGGTCTCTTCCCATGGGTGCAGCCAGTCCTTCAGGAGCTGCTCCAGCCTCGTCCCTTCCCATGGGTGCAGCCAGTCCTTCAGGAGCTGCTCCAGCCTGGTCCCCTGTGGGGTCACAGCCTCCTTCAGGCACCCCCTGCTCCCTGTGGGGCCCTCCAGGGGCTGCAGGAGGATCTCTGCTCCATCCTGGAGCCCGTGGGCTGCAGGGGCACAGCTGCCTCTCCCTGGGCTGCACCCCGGGCTCGGGGGAGCCTCAGCTCCAGCACCAGGAGCAGCTCCTGCCCTGCCCTGCCCTGCCCTGGGGTTTGCAGAGCTGCTCCTCTCACATCTCCTCACTCCTCTCACCCAGCTGCAATTCCACAGGGATTTCCTCCCTCTTCCTAAATGTTCCCCAGAGGTGCTGCCACTGTCACTGGTGGGCTCTGCTGGACACAGGGGAAGCTTCTGGCAGCTTCTCACAAAGCCACCCCACCACCAAAACCTGGCCATGACAGCCCAGTGCAAGTGAGCTCCCAGATTTGACCTTTAGCTTGTGCTTCTGCCAGTGTCTGTGATCCCACTTCAGTTTTCTCTTTGTTAAACAGTGACTTGATTGTTTGAGGCATCTCAGATGGCATCTTAGCATGGTCTGTTGAGTTTATAAGTCTTCTAGATTAATGATTAGAAATAAAATTGAATTTCATTTCAGATTTTGCAAATTTAAATCTAAACCTAAAGACCTTATGAAATTTGAGTTTTGCATAACACTTAGTGAAGCCATGTATTGGATAATGTAAAGAGGTGTCATGATCTCTGTTGTGAAAAACTTGGCTTTTGTGTTAGTGTTTGTTCAAATGCTATTGGGATATTTTCTTCTTTTTGGTTGATAGTGGCCAAGTTTATTGACAGGAATGATCATCAAAAATGTGTGGAACTTATTTGTCAAAAGTGAGCTCTAGTGCAGAGCCTGTGCTGCTGGTACCTGGAGTGTTGGTCAGTAGGTGACTCTATAGAACCAAATACAAGTGTAACCCAAACGTGCTCCCAAGGATTTGCATATTAACCCTCTGGCAGTCTGACTTTATTTGGTAAAGCTGTGAATATGCAATGCAATCTCTAAAATTGGTATAGTCCTGCCTTGACAAATAATCTTTGGCTATTTTGACTGTTTTCTCCATGTTCAAGTGACTTGCTTTTTCAAATGCAGCCCTGTGTATTCGTTGAAGTACAGAGACAGCTTGTTTGTGCACAGCAGGTGCAATGGATTGTCTCCCAAGCTTTGCCTTTCTGTTCATGTGCCCAGAGCTTGGGGGAGAGAGAAAGTAGAGATGTTGTTTAAGGAGTGAATTTATAGAACACAGAATATTTCTGCACTGTGAACAATTCCCATGTGCTCTGACTGCCTAAGTGGAAGTGACTTGTGGCACCCTGAAATGGGAGTCCCTTGTGTTACCTGTGTGACTTGGGCAGGCAGAACAAACCTTGGGACACCCCCCCAGCCCAGGCTATCCCTCCTGAAATCCTCCTTTCCTGTGCAGCACTGTGCTGTGCTCCCTGCTCCTGAGCTGGCTGCACAGAGCCAGATGCATCCTCCAGTGTCCCGTGGGCAGCAGGAGCACGTTATTGACTCTGCTCGTTCATGGTCTGCCTCCCTGCCTGTTAATGTCTGAGCACAGGGCAAAAGGCTCTTCAGTGGTACTTCTGTATATTTAGGGAATGTAAAAACATCTGATTTATCTAATACTAATAATAGTTACATTTGAAAATGTATTTGTTTCTAACTCTTCTGGTAATTTCAGAATTTAATAGCATCCTACCAAATCTCAGTAGCTTTTCCTTAAGGAACATCATGAATTCTTTTAGATTCTTACAGTAGGAACTTGACACATTGAGTTATGATTTTTTGTTAAAATACCGTTCATAATTTTTGTTTTCTTTTTGACATATTTCTCATGAGATCTGTTTACAAGTTTCCTTCCATAGAAAACACAGCTTTTTCTTTCTAAATAATTTTTATCAGTTTTGGAGGCATTCATGTTGGGAATCCTTAGCGTGTCTTCTGGCAACTTGTAGCTGTCACTTGAAGATCATTTCCATGATACTTAAGAATTTCTCTAGGCTAGCTCCTCATTATGTTTCTCATCCCCTCATTTCATATTTACTTTTTTAACCCTTCTGAGTTTTGGAACCAGGTTTGTAAAACCATTGCATTACTTTGCAGTTCTTTAGTGGTAAGGGATTTCTTCATACCCTGCACAGTGGTTGATTTTATTGCCATTTTCTATCAAAGGCTTCTGTCACTATTGATTTTTAAAACCAAGGTCGAATTTAGTCTTCAAGTTTCACAGTTTGCTGCTGAGGTCTGGCACATTGGAATGCATTCTTAGTTGGGTATTATAATAATGAAAATTTGTATTTTAATTTTATTTTCAAGTGTGTTCCTATGATGAATAATGAGCATTTATTAGCTGAGAAAAATTCTCCAGCTTGCAGTCTCACTCTGTGTTTGTGGATTTCTGGCTGCAGGTCTTGCCTGGAAGCAAGTAGCTGCCAGAAGTGCCCCTGGCTGTCTGCTTGTTTCCTAAATCCTCACTTCTGGAATGCCAGACTGATAAGGGGGCAGATACCACAGGCATGCTGTCTTCTTAGGCTGGAAACTGATTATAAGCAAGTGAACAAGATACACAATATTTATATTTTAAATGCAGCACTCATGGGGTAGATATAATTTCATTCAGCCAGTATTTGAAAATACTTGGTCATTTTTATAATGAAGAAAAGAGGTGTAGGGTATTTAAATCAGAAAAAGCTTATATGGTCCTTCTTCCAAAAAACCAGACAATTTTTCCTCTTCATGATGATGCTGTTTATTGTCTCCAGGCTGTCTCAGGATGGAAGGCATCCCTAGTCAAGATTTTAAAAATCTTGAAAGCTATGCATACAAAAGAAGGGGTTTGTTCACATGTCAGGTAGATTCATTTGATTTGTTTTTTTTTCCTCCTTTTTTTCCCCCAGTACAGAAGATTGATATCCAGTAGATGACGTTGCTGGACTGATTTGTAAGGAATGCTTGAGGCTCTGAATGCCTGCCTAGGCTTCTGTTCCTTTTGGAGATATTTTAGAGTAGACTACATGTTCTTTGGAAAAGTATTTTATGTAGGTTTAATAGACAATGTAAAGATTTAAAATAAGCAATTGTTTATAAAAGATTAATTTCAGAGACCTACAAATTAAAATTTAAATCAAGGAAAACTAGTTTTATCTTGTGAGAAACAACATCAGCCATGATGTATTACTCTATCCACTTAGAAAATTTGTCTTTTTCAAGTGTGTGAATGAATATCTTAATAAATGCAAGTTCTAAGACACCAGTGTGGCCTCAATTTTTAGTAATGTGTGCTTCTCATTTTGACATAATTGCCATATTGTATGATGCATTTCATTTATAATGGTATTTATATTCCTGCAGAATTAAGTAACTTCTCTGGAGATGCTTTTTAATTCCTAAATCTTGTCCTTTTGTGAGGTGACTAGAGATTCCAGGCTTGCAATGAAAGGAAATCACAAAATAAGTAATATGTTTGCTATATAAGATACATTTCCTGAGCTACAGAATGTACTACTGGCTGAAGAACTGTAGGTTAATCATTTTCCTTTGTCTGCACTTCACATTGCAGTTGCTGTCTGGGTACAGAGCCTGTGTTCTATGACAAAGGTTCTCCCAATGCTTAGATTTCATTTCTTTGCAAGTTAATATCTGTTTAATTCCATCTGAAATTAATTTAAGAATATTTTTCTGCTTTCTGAATTTTCTGTCCATATTGATTTTCATCAAGAAAAAGCACTAGAATAGGCCCGTAAATACCAAGAGGACCAATATGTGTTACTGGCAATAATAAACTCAAATATTGATGAATACTGACATGTAAATATTACAACTGAGTTAATGCATCAATGTAACATCAATTTTTTGCAGGTCACTTGTGTTTTTTCTAGTTTTTTCCATACAGCTGTACGAGTAGTAGCTTTTAGGAGAAATATTGCAAACCTGTCATTGAACATGAGAAAGCTAATTTTTCCAGTATTTGTGAATATGTATAAAAAAGCACATTACTAGCTTAGATTTTTTTTTTTTGTGCAGTATTAATAATGATGGTTGTAATTGCTATTATTAAAAAGCCTTGGAGATCAAGTTAGTAAGGAGAAAAGAAAGTGAAATGCTTTCCTTTGCTTTTTCCAGCAGCCAGCGTCCGTGGGCACGTCCAGCGTGCGCCTGGGGCTCCCGGTGCAGGCCAAGGTGGTGCCATCGCCGTCCCCGGCTGCGCCCGCCAGCGCCACGGCCACGCTGCCAGGAGGGGCTGTGCTGCCCCACACCACGGTCAGTGGGGCTGGGGACACGCCTGGGGCCGTGGGGTAAGGAGGGGACATGCAGGAGTTGTTCCCTGGGAGGGTGCCCAGAACAGCTGTGCCAGCCCCTGGATCCCTGGCAGTAATTATGTTGAGATGGACACGACTGGCATCACCACCAGTCCCTTATTAAAAACTTCACATGCCTTTTCTCAATGAACTTCTGCCAGGCAACTCTGACTCCTTTCCTCACAGGCAGCTGCACACAGCTCTGACTCTTGGTCTCCTCTCTGCATGACTGACTAAACCCAAACTTGTCCCTCACACTTCTTACCTTGTCTGTCCCTGACACCACCACGTCCCTTCCTCACAGCACAGCCAGCACACTCTGGGGCTCCAGCTCAAACTGTAACTTGTGGCCAGCCAGCCCACACTTTTATAACACCCAAACTCATTGGGCAGGCACAGATGTTTCCACTCCTCAGTAACCAGCACAGCTGGAATTCATTGGGAGAGATTCCCTCCTGCACTATGCTTACAACCTATCCTCCCACAAAAGACCAGGTTGGATGAGGCTTGGAGCACCCTGGGACAGTGGAACCTGGATGAGCTTTAAGTTGCTTTCCAACCTGAACCATTCTGTGATTTTATGATTTATGTGGTTTTTTGAAGGTGAGAATTAATGTTTTTTTCACTATAAAATATTGATAGGTATCAGTAGCTACGACGAGCGCTCAGAATTTGTTCAAGACAACAGTAGCAACTGGAACTTCAGCTTCTCAGCAGGCTGCAGTGATCAGTGGTGGGCAGAGCCAGGGCTCAGCCCAGCCCCAGGGCCAGCCAAGGCTACCACTCCCTCCTCACACGGCAGCGCAGGTGCCAGCACAGCCCCTGGTCATCCCCAGCTCTCCTGTGCCTGGAACTACAGTAGTATCACAGGCAAGTGGGAAATCAGTGGAAACATTGTTTTATTAGGACTTTAGGAACTCCTCCTGTATGTTCAGAAGTAGGAAGAGCTTTTTCTTCAAGCAGGCATGTATCCCCAGATGGAACAAATACTTGCAAACAGGAAGACCCTTCCCCTGGTTTTGTCTAAATGGGATACAAATTCTGAGAGGGAGGAAGAACAGTTGTGATCAGCTTTCCCCAGGCTGCCATGAGTGTGGCACTAGTGAAAGAACCACTGTTCTGTAGCCAGAACCTTCACTCTATGGACTTCATGATTATCCTGTTGCTGGGCCTCAAAACTATGAAAGTGTGACGTTTCTGTTTCTTGGAGCAATTACACCATATAAAAACAATGGCTTGTTTTACTACTAATGAAAAAAGGATTAGATACAATGATGTTTGAAGACTTATTTCTAATTTGATTTTACTGCTGTAGCTGCTTTGTACAAAAACATACTGAATCAATAATTTAACAAATTAAGATAGCTTGGGGAACGTTTGTACATTGTCTAATGGGCATCTCAAAGGGGAATGCACCTCCAGCAAATTGTTGTGTTACTTCTCATATTTAAGGTTATTTGTATCAAAGCAGACTGTAAAATATAACATATATTTCTTTCATTGATTTTTTTGTTGTTATTTGCGAGCTATGATGTTCAGTTACCTAAAGAAGGTAAGAAAGTCTCAGGTAACAAGCAATAATAGCAAAACAAATTTCATATATGGCCTGTCTGAATTAGAAAAATTTCATCATTTTCCTTATTTGTAGTGTCAGAGCATGCATTGATTGTGATGGAAAAATAGTATGGAGCTAATACTTGTTTTCTTTGGCTTTTGCAGGAAATGCAAGAGAATGTGAAAAAATGTAAAAACTTTTTAGCTACCCTTATAAAACTTGCTTCTCATAACTCACCATCTCCAGAAACGTCCCGCAATGTGAAAGCTCTGGTTCAAGATTTGCTGGTAAATATTTAGTTCTCTTTTATTTTGTCAGTTACCTATTAAACTTACTTATGGATGCTGAAAACTATTGCTTTGATCTTAACAATTCTTTTTGGCTGTAATGAAAGGAATAGGGCTTCATAAAAATGCAGTATTCTGTATGTTATGTATATTAAAAAAATCTGTTAAAGGCAGACTTTGTCTCGGTTTTTGAAAGGGGAAATGCAACAAAGTATTTAGTAGGGAGTTATCAAAGCCACTCTTGTTTTGATGAGTAATATTTTAGTTGTTTCTTTAGTAAAAGACAAGATTTTTCCTTGAGGATTCAAGTTAAGTTTTTTTTTTTTCTTCCAAACTCTGATCTCCTCTGAAACAAGAAGCTCTTAATTTTTGAAGCACAGAATGAGTGTAGATACAATCCCTTCACAATGTGATTTAGAGTTTCTAGGACTGAAGGAAAAGTGTTTTCCTGAGCTGCTGATGTTCAGCTGTTCTGCAGACAGCTGCCCCTGCATGGTGCCTCAGTGGCACAGGGGTTTCCAGAGGCAAAGCTGTGTTGGGATCCTCGGGGCCAGAAAAAGGCTGGACTTGCTGCAGCCCCCAGTGCAACAGTGAATTGTGTAAATGAGCTGCAGACAGAGGTTACTGGAGCTGGGAGAAGGCTCAAGCTTCTTAAAAGAAATGTAATATAGTCTATGAAAAACTTGGATTTAAAAGTAATTGCTATACATTTCTTTGAATTCATTACCAGAGAAATCTGTATATTTTAGACAAGCCTAAGACTGTTTTCAAGTGTGAGCCATTCAACAGTCATATTCAGTGATTCCAGTGAAAACTTGTTTTCATTTTTACAGACTTGAAAAGAGTAAATAAGTAAAGGTAACTACTTAAAGTTTTGGTTTGGTTTTTCTCTTGTTCTGTATCTGACAGGAAGGCTAATTATTGTTTTTATTAAAACCTGAACTTTTAACTAATGATACTTTAGAAGAATCATAAAATGCACCCAAGTTAGAACTCTATTGAATTACTACTAAATAAATGACTGTGTATTTGATATAAGTGTGTAATTTGTGAGTATACATACAAATTCATAGAGGAGAAAATTTTGTATCTACTTAGAAGCATGCTTTATATAATGGCCATGCTTTAGATATATAGTTTTATATATATGGATTCTGCAAGTCAAATTGTACCATCAGAATTGGTTTTGGAATTATTACAAAGGCTGACAAATTTTATATCTGTAAGGTTACGTCAGCAACCTGTTATTGTTGCTTTCTCTTAATTAAAAAAAAAGAAATCACTATGTAAATGTTGGCAAGAAAGTGGAGTCCCAAAAGAGAGTTGAGTATTTCTGGGCCTTTGTTTTGTCTTAAGTTGTGCATCCCCGAGGGAAAATTCCCTGAATTTTGAGTGGCATGTTATATGTTTGAATGCTTGGCAGGAGAATCTTAGAGAGGAATTAAGGGACTTCAGCTCTGAAAATTTCTGATGTGGCAGCCTATTTAGCTAGAGAGACATGTGTGTACAGTAGCTGGGAAAAAGGCAGCCAAACAACTGAACTGATGTTGATGCTTTTTTTTCTTCACCCTGAAGGATGCAAAGATTGATCCAGAAGAATTTACAGGCCGCCTTCAAACAGAACTCAAGTCATCTCCTCAGCCATATCTTGTACCTTTCCTTAAGGTAATGTGAATATTGTTTGGATAAATTTATTTCAGTGCAAAATTCCATTACATTAAGTCTTAGAATATCCTTTTTTATTAGTGTTATCTTCAGTGGCTCGGAGCAGGACTACACTTCCTTTACTTCTGAATGCTCCCCATTTCTGCCAAGATCCTCCTGGCTGGAGATGCCATGCAGGCTCTGCCTGTGTCAGGCCAGGCAGGTGCTGCTCACAGCCTGAGAGTCCCTGGGCTGCCCCAGCCAGAAAGAGGGAGTTCCCACTGGAGGGAGACCTTGTGTGTTTGGGACCTTGGCTGAATTTTACAAAAATGTGTTTGTCATCCAGAGCTATCTGGAGTTTACAGCTTGAGTAGCCCTAGAATGTTGCAGTAATTAGATTTAAAAATAAAACAAGTGGTTACTCCCTAGTTTGGAAACCATATATTGGCTATTCTGTAGTGATTCTTTACTTTTAGAATTAATACATTTTCTGTAGTAATAGGTAATTTTTTGTAAAGAAGAAAAACATTCACATTTCAAAGAGTCCCAAGTTATTTTTTACAGAATACTTCAAGCAATTTATTAAGCTGTTTCCATACTGTTTTCCTAATTTGTATTTGGGTCATTGATAACTTTCAATCCACATGTAACAATAATTATGAAAAACTGAACTAGATAAAGTGTTGATTAGATGATTCTGCTTCTAATTGGACCTAATCAACAGTAGAATTTCTGATGTGATACCAGATAGATTTATTGTGTGGTCCTGAGTTAGTGTACGTGCGTGTAAATTTAACTTTTAATTGGTTCTGTAAATCAGCTACAATAACTTCCATATGCAGGATTATATGCAAACATAAGAAGCATGTTTAAGTCTCAACAAAACCACAAATATGATTTTTAAAGTATTTTTGGTCTAGTTCAAAACTCCTCTGTTTAGGGCAGATTTTCTCTCTTCTCTCCCTGCAACTTTGCTTCAGAACTTCTGCTCCTGTTTTTACAAGTTAACATTAACTCTTGTTTGTGGCTTTTACTGCAGTCACTTCTAGCATCATGATTAAGTTTTGATTTATATCCTTTCTTTGAAGTCCTTTCTGGGTAACAGGCATTAAGTTTTTAAATCAATAGAGCTGTAGCTTGGGCTAAACACTGTTGCATTCTACAGCTGCCTGGGGAAGCAATTCAAAAGAACACTTCTGCTACTTAAAAAGTAAAAAGTTTGTTCAGGATGGTACAGTACAGCCTTTTAGAAGCATCTTTTCCTTGAAATGGTATGTACAATAGTACACTTTTTTAATCCACTCACAGTACATTACTTCAGAAATAATACAATAAACAGCTACTGCTGTAGGGCACTGGGAGTGAAATCATCTGGTTCTAGGTACTGGAGGTGTGTTAGGAGGAGTAAATTGGTGCAGCTTGCTGGGAATAGGGTTATTCCATGGTTCTGCCTTTTCTACTTCCATTTCTTGCCCTTCCAAAGACCCAAGCTTCAAGTTCCAGATAGTCTGGAGAAGAAGAGGGTTGTATTTTCTGCTACAGTGGAATTAAGAGCACATGAAAATCTACAGTGTTGCTAAATCCAAATTGAAAAAGCTTATTAAAAACGGAACTTTCTAATACAAAGTATGTTAAATCTTAGTTCTGTTTGATGAACAGGCAATTAGTAAAATCGGAATGAAAAAATATTTTTATTATGTTTACAGCAAATTTTAAAATGCTTTTAATCCATCCTCTAAATTTGATATTTCATAAACTTTCTTCTGTTTGTAGAAAAGTCTACCTGCACTGAGACAATCTTTACTGAACAGTCAGCATTTGGTTTTGCAAGGCCAGCCGTCTCAGCAGTCACTCCAGCAGAGCAAGCTCTCACAAGTTATACCTCAGTCTGCCTCGGGAAGCATCTCCTCTGTCACGACGCAGACAATAGGAATAAGGCAACCAAACAACATTTGCACAGTGTCTGTATCAAATACAGTGCAGCCTCCTCAGGTTAAGGTGGTACAGTCAAATCAGAGTTCTCAACTGGTAGGTACTCTAGTATAACAAAGGATTTCTTAATGAACTGTATAGCAGTTTTCAGTGTCACTTCCATTGCAGCTTGTTTGGGAAAATTCTTTTTTGTTTGTATTATGTTCTGTGATATGTGGTAGTACCTCATTTTCAGTTGTTTCACATGTGTGCTCAACCATTACTTTAGATCAGATTATTAATATAAATTTAAGGAAGTGCATTCTTGGTCTTTTTGTCTGCAATAGAGTGGTTGTTGTATGAGCACAGTGGAATTTGACAGAATTACAAATGTAGAACAGAAAGCTTTCCAAGATTTACAGGCAAGAGTATAATGTTGAGTATGTCATTAGGTAAGCTGCTTTGCTTTCAAATTAAAATTAACTCTCTCATTTTAAACTCTTCTGCACATAGTTATAAAATCTTGTAGAAGAATAGCTGTGCTGTGCCAGGATGTTTTGTTTAGCAATAATGCCATTCTCTGTTACTCACTGAACTGTATCTTTGTTGTGCACAGTGGAGTATTAAGTGCTTAGAATCATTAATTTCAAAGGCACTGTCAGTAAGGCAGCTGTACAGCCAGGTAGTCACTGAGAGTATGGGGACTTTATCCTGCTGTTACACAGGATCTTGTGTGTGTGTTTGCACTTGTAATTAAGAGGAGTAAGGATTTTCACAAGGCCTTGAGTTTATACAGGCATTACTACCCTTTTTGAGATTTTCCTTGTCTGTTGTTTCTGTGTATATGTGAGTAAAGTACTTCACTTAGGTTTCAAACTCCTATAGACAGGTTCCAGAGCATGTGTCAATTTGGTAGAAATTCATATTATCAAGGTCAAGAAATGCAAATATGATAATGTAAAACCTTACAGTGATCTATCCTTGAGTTTATAGGCTCTATAAAGCATATAAATAATTTGTAAAGTGTGTGGAGAGAGACTATTTCTTTTGCTTTAATTTAAAAGTAGCAGTGCATGGTCTGAAAATACCTGAACTGTGTCTTGAACCTTACAAACACTTTCTAGTGGTTAAATTATTAACCTAAAATTAAAACTAACATAATTTAATAATCCTTTAGTGAGCATAGTTTGAATGTGTAAGAACATCTTGAATGGTAAGATTTCTGACTGTCATTTGTAATACACACAGCACAGTTGGGTGTTTTTCATCTTAAATTGGCTGCTTCAAGGCAAGTCCAGGCACTTGCATTGTTTCTTTTTCTGAGATGACTTCTCCCCACCCTGTCTGGATTGTATTAATTAGGAAAGTGTTCCTTACACTTTTTGTGACATCTCTTTGATTTGTCCATGACTGAATGGGCAATAGCTTTGGCTCTTCTAGGCAGCAGAGCAGAAACTGGTGATAATTACAGGCAGTAGGTGGAAAAATTACTCCCTGTCCCAGGTTAAGCAAATTTCTGCCTGTAGCTGACAGATTGCTTACAGGTAGAAATGTCCATGGCTAGTAAGTCTGGCCTAATGGCACAATCTAAGGCTAACCTACTGCCATTAACATGGCTTTTTGCAATGTTGTGCAGCTCACCTTAAGTGCTCCTGTACCCACTAGGCAGGTTTCAATCCACCTTTTAAGAAACACTGATGTAGGACAAAAATGGGTAAAGACCACAGGAATTCTTACTCTTATGATTACAGTTCTGGTGGAGTATTTTCCAGTTGGAATAAAACCAAGTTTCTGGGAGAGGCATGTTCTGCCTGTCTCATACAGGTACTCTAAGTGAGCAATTGTGATGCTAACCTGAGTAGAGATTAACAACTGAAAAGCTTTTCTGACTTACCTGTGTCATAGGAGGGCTGAAAACTGCTCAAGTAACATTGTGGAGATCGATCTGATGAGCAAGAGAAGTTGGTTTTCTGTCTGTAAGGAGATCACCGTTCTAGGGCTGAATTTTCATTTACTGGTTACGTGACATGACCACTACGCTTTCAAAAGGTCACAAACTGCACAAAGCAAAACTGTGGTTGATACTGTTTCTTTTCTGGAAAACATATAATATCTAAAAATATATAAATGATAGGGAGAAGACATTAAAAATCATAATTTATTTGCTTTAGTATGAAACTGACTTTTCATATTTCTTTTAAATTTATCTGTCATTAGTTAATAGAATCAAACATTACATTAGCCAGGCACTTAATGACCCTCAGAGTAGTTTTATACAGACAAAAGCAGCATCAGACATCAAGAGTTACTGCATCAAAAAACCTTAGCACAGCAATCATCATCTCAAATGCCAAGCAGACATCACAGCAGCAGCTCCATATCACCCCAGTAATTGCTGATTAAGTATTGATTTTTTTTGTAGTGACAGTGATCACACTGTCACAGTTCTCAGTGCTCCCCGAAATCAGAGCACAGAGCTGCTGGCCATCTTGCCTTGGACTTGTCCAGAAGAGGAAGATTGCAGCTGGCTTGCCTGAGGGTAGCCAGCACTGATGGAAGAACTGGCTGGGCTCCAGCTTTTCCAAGCCTGAAGCTCATTGGAGAGAGTTCCAGCTGGCTTTGCAAACTGTCCAGCTGCAGAAGGGCAAGCTTGTTTTAGAATGTAGATCTTTTCATACCAGCCAGTTCACAGGAGTCCAGTTTCCCTTAAAAGCTGAAGGGTCTGTTAGCTGTTCCTTCCTTTGTTTTTTCTGTTTCTCAAAGGTGTCAGCTGTGGTGATGCTTTCTCTCTCACGTTGAGCTAACTTGCAACATGAAAATCCTATGTACACTGTCAGCATGCAGCATAGCTTGCACAAAGGCTTCAAAATGTACAGTGTTAGTCAAGATGAAACAGGAGGCTTTTAATCTGTTTTGTAAAGTACTGGAATCATCTTCCAAACTATGAAAAACAATGCTTTATAAAGCTAGATAGTGGTACTTCTACAGAGAGAAAAGGGGAACAATCTTAGGCTAATATTTTATTGATGAGATACTAATGAGATAAGCCAGCAATCAATTTTTTGAATTGTTCTAAGTGCAATGTTCAAAGTTAGTCTAAATTGCCATTCTTAAAGTCCATGTGCTCTGTGTTGCCTTATCTATGCAGACATTGCCTGTCTTGTTTTGGATGTTGCAGCATGTAAAATTTGTATGAATAAGAGATGTTCTTTATTACACATACAGAGGTTCCAAGTAGATTGATGGGTAGTGGAGATGGATTAGCACTTAATGTATTGTGTTGGCACTGACTGCATCATAAGGAGGTTAAAGCCAAGCATTAAACTTGAGTGATAAAAATCCCAGTAAGAAAATCAGTGATCCATCTTAATTAAGACAAATTTAATTATATACAGAGCTGTATAAAGATTCATGTAGGTCTAGAATTAGGAGGGATGTATGGAAATACATCTGCACTGTTACTGCTGCACTGAGTGGGCACAGTGTCCAGAAGGAAGGCTCTGCCATATTCTAAGTTACATTAGAACAGGATTTGCTCAAACATTTACTGACACTTTCCCTGCACTGTCACAGTGGTTGGAGTCTCTCAGAGTTGAGATATAGTAATGGAATTTGGAAACAAGATACAGCAGCAGAATAATAATTATGTTATATGGGGATGTTCTGCTTGGCTTATTAATTCTCCGCTGAAGCTTTTCTGGCATCACTTTTCTGTTCATGAATGAATGTAATTTGTACACATTTTAGTGAAATTTTAGGAAATAATTTTCTTTTTGTCTTGTGTGCAAGGCAGCTTAGAAATGGAAGAGTAATAGATGGCTGTTTGGATAAAAGGAGTATTTTCTATTAATTAACTAATAAAGATCTAGCCACTGACATGGAATTTGGTGTGCAGTAACATTTAAATAAAAGTGGCTGTTGAGCAGTAGATATCTGGGATCCATTAACAGGAACAAAGCCTATACTTGACAAATTGTATGCCTATTTGAAACACAGCCTAGTGGTTTTCTGAGTTGTTATCATGGACTTTATTTTCACAATTTTGTGGCTGTACCTTAATGTGAAGAGAATATTGTCACTGATTGATGTTTGGAAAGTAATAACAAAAGGCCAGGCTTGAAAGCAAAGATTGAAAGAAGAGCTTAAGAGAATTGAACACACATAACTTAGTCCAACACTGACTATAAGGGAGAATAAAAGGGAGAATCCATTTTTTGGAGCAGACCAAGATGGTATAAATATGAATAACAGGATATAATTAAATGAAGTAGGATTTAGGTAGGCTATAAGGCAAAATATCCTTAAAGTAAGAGAGGATATCAGATGGTAGATCAGGCTCCCAAAGACAGTGATGAAAAAGCCATAATTGAAGACACTCAAAAATAGACCATTTGACCATTGTAGGAAGAATTATGTAATAAATAAGGAGCAGATGTTACAAGTGATCTTGTGGCTTCTGTTTACTTTTTCTTCATTTCTTTGTTGAAAACCTATACTCAATGGAATAATATTGTTATCATATTAGTATTAAAATTTGTGTGCTGAGTTTTTAAACAGTTTTTATTTGTGAGGAAAAATAATTGCTTATGCAGATTTTGGGGCACCACTGAAAAACTGTAGGTGCAGTATGGTAAGCAATGGTAAATATGAATTCCAGGCCTATAAAAGCATGAACATTGTAAGTTAATGCTGCCAGATTACATGATAGCTGAGGTTTGATATGACATTTATCTTCAGGAGTGAGTAGACTGATAAATCACAAGTGGCATAGCCACAAGTGAGTTAGCAAGTGTTTACTCATGAGTGAAGATAAATGTCATATCAGACCACAGCCATTCTGAGTTTTATATGTTTACGCGTGTCTTGTTTCTTCCTTCCACAATATCTTTTTAACTTAATTGAAAGAAAAAAATGCTTGATAAAGGATATATTTTTCAAGTTTAGCTTCTTTGCAGAAGCTCTTGTTTACTGTGTTTTTGTCTTTATTGGAGTACTTGATACATTTAAGCTTTTGGATCAGAGGCTTTTGTTGCAAAGGGTGATTTCTGTGAATTGAGCCAGGCTGGTTTTGCAGCCCTTGTCAAGTAAAGGTTGGAACCTCATGCATCTGCACTGGTGCAGGAGATTTGCAAAATCCTTGTCCTCAGAAACTTTAGCAATGACTTCTAATCTTATTGTCCTAAAGGAATTTTCCTTTCAATGGTTTGTAGCTAGTGGCTCTTAGTTTTGTCTCTCTTGAACAGGCATGAGAAAGACTAATAACTTCTGTTCTCTTTCTGCTTCTGTACATTTGATGTGCTTTGGCTGGATTCTTTCTCTGTCTGTTGATTTTGTTGTTGATTATTGGTCTGTGTTCATGTCTGTAATTTGTTCTCTGTCCTGCAATAACTTACACAGTAGAAGATGTCATGGAATGATCATCACCTTCTGGCTTGAGATTAGGACCAAAGAGAACCATTATTTTATTCTCATAGTTACCAAATCTACGCTTTTTGAAGAAAACCCTTTGGAAAAAAAAAGAGTATTTCAGCTGTCACCTCTTTGTTATTCTGGTTGTCAGTAGTGTGGTCCTTTTTTGTCTTCATGAGCCTGCTGCCTTATGGAAGCAGGTATAGACATAAATAAATAAACATCCCTTTTTTCACCTGTGAAAATACAGTCAGCTTTAGCAAAGGGCAGAGTAATATCTGCAGTGTTCGGGAGGTGAGGGAAGGACTTGGTCTGGCAGAGAAGACAAATGGTGAATCAAAGTGAATGTGAATAGTGGAGAGAGATGACAAAGGGAGAAGGGCCAAGATGAAATAAAAAGAGAGGGTGAATACTTTCTGTTCTGAAAAATGCACATCTTACTTTGCAGAAAAACGTTGTTTTATAGAAGAAAAATGTAGGTAACTGTTCACACTTTGTATTTGGAGAAGCAATGCCATGACTTCACTGCTTTAGTGTGTTCCTTGAAGAGCTCCAAAGTGCAGCAGCCTAGGACATGATTCTTCAACTTTAGACAGATAAATTGAAGAAGAATACCTAGAAAGTACTTGCTGTCTCAACACTGTCTTCCATATAATTTTGTTTGGTAATTTTGCCATTTTCCAAACTATCAAATCCAGGCAATGACTAAATCACATTCTGTCTTTTCTATTTTTGTTGTAGCTTTTGTTGTTCTGTTGTTGTGCTTGCTGTCTTCAGAGGTGTACATAATTAAAATGCTTCCCTTTTTAGTGGAGGTGGAATGATGAACGGTTTCTGTAAGCTCTGAAGACTTTTGTTACCTTTTGTGACTCAGCACTTTAATAAAATCTGTGATGATGTGTTTATGGACACGGTGGGGAAAGGTTGGAAAGGACTCCTGGAGGTGTCTTGTGCAACCTCCTGCTTACACATTGGGATGTCTCCCATGTGACCAGTCATGTTTTGAGTGTCTTCAAGAAGAAATTGCCTCTTGGTACAGCCAGTTCCAGAGCTTGCCCACTCTCTTGGTAATTTTTTTTTCTTATATTACACTGGAATCTCCTGTATTCTAGTCTGTGTCTTTTGTGTTACATCCTTCTGCTCTGCACATCTGAGGGAGTCTGTCTGTCTTCTCTACATCTTCCCAAAGGTGGTTGCAGCAGCACCAAGATCTCTCCTTTTCTGAAGGCTGGAGTAATGTCCCTGATAACCTTGGTGTCCTCAAACTTCTGTATCTGCTCTCTCAGCCTAGGGCAGTGGTTGTCATCTGATCAGTGGCATTCAGCTTCGATTCAGAGTATGGATAGATAACATGACATGGGGTGCACTTCTTGTATGTGCTCTTAGCCTGTGAGAAATAATTTAAGTTAATCATCTCCCCAACCAGCTTGCTAGTACACTTGTTCATTGTCTACAACTTTCAGGTCAAGCTAAGGACTTAATAGTAATGTTATGCTGTTGGGAAAACAGGCAAGAAGATTAGAAGAGTTTGAATTACCTTAATTGATGAAGTGTGGCTTAGTTACACATTTTAATGCAGGATCCTCTGATTCATTGCCTGCAAAGAATTTTGCTGCACTTTGCCTGCAAAGCAGCTACATACTCTGTTTCAGAAACAAATTGCTAATGTTAATTCCTTAATGACTTCAGATCTGGAGATTGCATCTGTGTTGAAATAGTTCTTAAAACTCCAGTATAGAAACTGGGATTTAGTGTAAGATGCTACTCTAGCTCTGGTGCAGTTGTTCTTTGGAGAGAGTGCCTGTTGCTGATTGGTGTCTGTATGTTTAAGGTGATGATTTTGGTCTCTGCTCCTTGGAAAAGTTTCACGATAATTTTCTAGACTTTTCAGCATTTGTACATACATTGAAGTCCTAGTACAGAAAAGACAGTTTTTGGAATGTATTGGAAGTAAAGAAAACATTGCCATTTATGTAATCTTGAATGGTTAAATATTGTCATATCTTTAATGGTGCTAGTGGCTCATTTTGGAGGGTATTCACATGAAAATATTAATTAAGGGAAACAGGACTTCAGTTCATCCTGAACTGTAGAACTTGTCTCACAGAGAGAAAAAAAAAAGTAATTGCAGAATATTAGTGTAATGCCAGATAGTAATTCTGTCCATGTCCAGAGGTCCCACACATCTCCTTTATAGCCTGGCTTCTGGCCCATTGAGGTACAGCAGCTTTTCTTCACTATTCTCTGAAAACAGATCCAATAAGTTACTGTAAAAGTGGCAACATTCTCCTTTTTTATACCAATGTATGTTTTCTTAACATGGACTATTCTGTCCTTTTACCAAAACCACACTTGTTCGTGTTTCCTGTGCAGTGAAATGCAGTTAAATTCAACTTTTTTTTCTGTTATTTTCACTGACCAACTCTGTTTCTTTCCTGTTTTGAAGCACGGTAGATGCTTTATTCTTTCCCCTCTGAGTGTGACTATTCACTTGCTGTCTTGACCAAGTAAATTTATACCTATCTGCTCCATTTCCATGCTTAGTACAAATGCTCCATTTTCCTTCAATGTCCATAGCTGAAGCTGAATCCTTAATCTTTTTTCCCTTTTCTCTTTCTGCAAGGTGATTATTGCTAATATTCACAGGTTTATTATAACATTTCAACTCTCTGTATTTTAGGATGTACAAAATGCAGTTTTGTAACTTCAGAATGGCCCTATTTGTTTTTCCTCCAGAATACATCACAGATCCTTCATTCCTCTTTTCTTGTTTGTAGTTTTCACCTTCTCCCTTCCAGATTTGGAGCCCTGGTTCCTGCTAATGGAACGTTTTCTGCATTGCTCCTCCTCTGCCTTCGTGTCTCATTTGCAGATGCTGTTTCTCCTTTGCTTTTCTCCGTAGGCTCTTTTCAGTCAGAGGTTTGGCCATGTGTTGTCCAGCTCAGTGAGATGGTTCTAGGTGCAGTGTGTGAGGTGCAGTGTGGGGCTGCCTTCCAGGAGGGAATGCTGCATCCCTGCCAGGGTGGGAGGCTGGGGGCTCTGCAGGTGCCTCTCACAGAGGGAGCAGCTCAGCTGGGACTGGGAGGAGCTCATGCCTTCTCAAGTGGCCGTGTCTGAGATGTGGTTGCAATCTTACTCAAACAGCTATTTGCCAGTGTTTTATTTTCAAATTTCATTTATGGGTTTTTTTACAGCTCTGCAGCATCCACACATCTTTCTGAATCTTCTGTTCATTATGTCTGTGCCTGCCTTGTCCCTGATCATATGAATGTACATTTTGCTGTTGATTAAACATGACCCTTGAATATGTTTTCTTTTTTGATTTGATTTGTTTATGGGTCAATTTTTAAGTTTCTAACCCAGGTTTAGGTTTGAGGAAGGACTTCAGAACCTGAATTAGTAGTAAGTGAAACCTTGAGAATATCAAATTAGCATTTAAAAGATTCATAGTATATAATCACCACAAAACTTGGTTTGCTTTCTTGTGTATATCTGACTTTGGAACCCATAATATTTTAGAATTTATTTTTAGTATGTTTTCTTTAAAAAGCGTAGATATTTAGTGCAAGGCCTAATGTTTGTAGGTGGATACCGCTGCAATTATTACAGCATTTTCTTCTACAAGACTGCTTTTCTTCCTAGTAAAATTTCTGAAGACAAAAGTCTGAATTTTAATATTAACCTTATGAATTTGAAATATATTTTTAGTGAAGGTTGCGAGGTATGACATCTGTGTCGTATATTTAATTTTTTTTAAAGCATAATGGCAAAATAGGTATATACACACACACACAACCACATGTATTACATGAATATGACTTTTGTCACCAGCTGGTTGTGCTTGTAGAGATCCACATGCTTATCTTGGTAATTACAGGTATTAGTGTATTTACGTTGTGTGTGTTTGTGTATAAAGAGTATAATGTAAGTATACTTTTCTTTAATAATAGCAGATTATCCAGTCAACATCTGCTCAAACTGTGAAACGAACCCCTGCTTGCCAGACTACCCAGATTAGGATGCCAGTGGTAATAACTCAGACCATTAGACCACAAGGTATGGGTTTAAATGTTTTAGTGAGATTGTTACCTTTGTATGAATTTTGTTGTAATTACAAACGAGTAGCATGGAAAAACGTACAGTGTTGACATTGGCAACATTGTTGACATTTCTTGTTACCTCATGCTGGCTGAAGAATGCATGTTTTCATATGCAGTTTCAAGGTGTTCCAGACCAACACAGAAAAATGTTTTGAAACAAGTTTAGGACTGAACTCTCACATATTTAGCTCCGTACTTAGCAGTTTATCATGGAAAGTTCTAAACCAGGTCAGCAACTTGGCTCTCACTGTCCTAAGCTGTAACTCTGGGCCAAGAAAGAAATTCTTAATTTTCCTGAAGCCTAGTGGATGCTTTAATTTAATCATCTGACTTCTAATTCGAACTCCTGAAGCAGAACATGGTAGTCCCTGTCTCTGCAGCTATAGAGGTCAAGGTGGGAGCCCTAGAGAAATTTCTCAAGCCTCAGGTTGGTTTTCTTTGACTCCTGTCAGTATGTTTACTTTTTGGTGAGGTCAGAGACTGGCTACAGAACCCTGACATGCCATGATGAGCCATGGCATGTGGTTTGTACACACCTTCCTCATCTGTCTGTGCACAGGTGGGTTCATGTCTGGCTGATACTTCCCACTTTCTAAGAGGATTCCTGAAGCCTCCTTACTTCCTAATAAACACCCATTTGTTTCTTTCTACCCCTGAACCTCTTAGGCTTGGGTTTTATTTTTCCTGAATATGTGTGAGAGTATCTTATTGGATGTGGGCATTTACATGATTGAGGGTTTGTAATGGAATACAGAGCTTGTCATCTTCAGGTTCTGAATCAGGAATCAAACTAGTTTAAATGCACATAAAAGCTATTGCTGCCTACTTGACTTCATTTCTTGGTTGTTTCTGTTCTCCTTGGGAAAAAAATGCATCAAAAATGTTTAATAGCAGTTGATGTTTTACTTGCTCTCCTAGGGGAATCCAAAGGTTGAATGGACACAGAGACCAAGCTGTTGCTGTAATCCTGGAGGCTGTTTTCCAAGTTAGGAAGAAATACAGTTACTCACCATAAAATGTGTTTGTTTGATAGCACTGATACTCACGTCCTGAGTTTAAACATGCCCATGCATCTTAGAGCATGAGCTTTCACTTCTGACTAATGTGTCTGAGAGTGAAGGCAGATTTCAATTCTTTGCTTGTTCAGTCTCCAAGTTGTGAATGTCAACAGTGTGCTGAGAATTTGCATGATACTGGCATCTGTCTTTCAAACAGTAGATCCAGAATATGAGTTTATTCTTGATAGCCCTTGATCAGCCAGTGCAATGCAACTTAATTGGCAGTTTGGCTTATGGTAGATGGTTTCATAAAAGCCCATTTATGCAAGGTCCTACTTTCTGGTGAGCTTATTCCAATTAACAGGTTTGGTTAAGCCCTCCACTATGTTATTTGATTTACACAGATGAAACAAACAAGAATAGACATTTAGAAGACATCACAGTGTAAAACCACTCATCCTGCAGCCCATGTCTAGGGAGCAGTCTGCCTGTGTGCTGGCAGCACACAGAGTGCATCATTGTGATATATCGTTAAAATTTTTTACTGTAAACACCAGTGTAATGATATTTTATACTGACCTAGGTATTCCTGCAGAAGGAGATAATATAGTGGAATAGGACATCATCTAAAAAAAAATTACAGTGTCATAATTTTGTGGAGTGTGACTTTTTAAGGATAGTTACCTCAGAAGTGAGCTGACCTCCACAAAGTGCTGCATTTTCCTCCTTGACAGGAGTGAATCTCCAAGTGTCTAAGGTATCTTCAATACATCCATATAATGCCTTTTAAAACAGTAGTTTAGATAAAACTGGCTGGCTTTAAGGACTTTATATAAATGAAATTACTTTCATGTCAGTGGAAGTAATACCACTGTTACTGCATGAAAAATTCACACTCCTCTACCAAAGCACTCTTCTAGTATACTAATTAGGTGAATTCCATCTTAAGGATGGAGGAATTGAGCCAAATAATAAAATAATTAACTAGAGTATTTGTTGCAGCTATTTAACTAGTGCTGAAATACAGCTAGGAGTTTATAAGCTCCTAAATTTGGGCTTATTCTTCTAGATGATGCTAATTAAAATTTGAAGCAAGGATGCAGTAGTGAAAGACTCTGTATGTCATTACCAATCCCATGAAATATCTAGGCCCACAGGTGATTATAATTTTCAAAATATGCTCTGCCCATAATAAAAATGGAAGTTTAAGGTGTATTTTATGTCTAACCCTTAGTCATGCACAGTTGTGATTTATTTAAACCAGAAAACATGAATGTCATCCCAAATCTAACATTCATTTTGCCCGATCCATTGAGTAGAGTTGCATATACTTGGGATGAATGTGAGATTTAATTCTTACATATCCATATATATGGATATACATATTTATACATATACATATTTTGGGGGTGTTTTTAGATCAAAAGTTACCATCTGTAGAAGACAAAGCATTGATACAGATTCCAAAGAAATACATTAATTCTGGAGGAATGCTGTTGTTACTTTAATTTTGCCATTGCAATAATTTTCAAGGTTAACACATTTTTAATCTTCTAGATCTTAATTGTACAAAGCAGAAATCTGCTAATTTTTATTATTGTATTATTTCTTTCCTTCCTTCCAGTTCACTTAGTAGAAAACCTTTCCATTAGTTCATCTGAAGTAGATAAATGAATTGCCTGGTCCTTGAACTCATGTGGCCTGTGACATCTCATGGACCTTGAATATTCTGATGACAAAATATTTTTGTTCCCCAGGCTTGAGCCTGAAGTCCTAAATCTGGTTTTGTATTTGCTAATGTTGAGAGTCCACATTACAGTTTATTTATACAGATGGAGAACTCAACAAACACTATCAAATTAGTTTCTCTTTAAGATCATATGTTAGAGTTGATGAAGACTTAAAAAAAAAAAAAGTAATGCAGGACTCAGTCAAAGGTAGCAACTTTGTATTAGCCAATAAATGTTCTTAAAAGGATTTATTAGGATAGTTGTATTTCAGGTTTTTACTATTCATGAAAGAAAAATACTGTAACTCTACCAAGGTTCTTCCCATGCCATTTATGTGCCACTGAGTCTCTGGGGTGCAGGAACAACTTTCACATCCTTCTCAAAGTCTCAAACACTACGTCTGTAATGCTCAATAAAATGGAGTGATACACAAGAGAGAGGTGAGATCTTTTACATCAAGTAGACATGAGTTATTTTTATGTGCCAAAACACAAGTGGGATTAAAGAAAACCCAAAATGTAACCCAAGTAAATGTGTTTGGGCAGTCAAGGAGAGCCTACTCTCAAAGTTTCGTGACAGGGAGGAATTTAGATCTCTTTAATTTACTGAATGTCCACCACACTTCGGCCCATTTAGAAAGCCCTGTTTTACTTGTACTTCAAGACTTGTAAAGTCTAAATACAGACATGAATTATTTTTGAGTCATTCTTTCAAGATGAGAAAACAAAAGACAACCTTTATGGGGGGTGTGTGTCAAATTTGGCAATAGTGGTTTTTCTTTTATATGCAATGCAAAACATTTTAAAATACATGCAGTGCTTTCAACTCTGAAATACATGTTTTTCACTGCAATAAAGAACAATTACTATATAGAAAATGTAAAATCCATAGCTAATACCCTGAGTAACTCTGACTTCAAGTATTTGTATTAAGAACATTTCAAATTTGCCTTCTTTATTCAGTACAGATTATCCAGAAAAGTGGTTTACTGGCAATTGCAAACACACTTATAGCCATTATAAATATTATAGCTGTTAATGGCCAATGGTTTTCAGTTTTGGAATCTTCACTGTTCTATAAATACTGAACAAACTGTAATGTTAATAAAAATTTTGTATTTTAAATTGTTCTTCTTCAGCATATAGTCTTTAAAAATAATAACTTCCTTTGTTTGCAATTTACAGACAGTTAAATTTAGTTCCTGGACAGAAGGTTCTTTGATGTAAATTGTCTAAGACAGCTCATAATAACATTGCTTGGTGTTTTTCAGGCACAGTAGGGAAGGCACCAACAATACAAGCCAGTAAAAGTCCTGGGGGCTTTGGTGTTCAGGTCTCTGCAAATCAGAAAAACAAGCTGAATGACCCTGGAGGTGGTTCTTTCAGGTAAAAAAAGAAAAAAATAATAATAAGAAAATGCAGTGGGGTGGTTGGGGGGGGGGGATCTGAAGTATAAAACAGAATTTAGAGTTGGTGTAACACCAGAGGGCAGTCTTTTACAATAATTCCAGTTTTTTTTCCTGAGATTGGATGGCAATTTTCATACTTAATTCTATTAAAAAAAAAAGGGAGGGGATCATGACATATCTTGAGGATTTTTCTCTAAATGCACATTTTCATGTTTAACAAAACCGTAAATTCTGTGGATTATAATAAAACTTCTACTGAATGGAATTACGTGCACAAGGACTGAAAAGAATCTGTGCCTGGTGCTCTGCATTGGATTGTGCTGCTGCTGTGGAATGTGTCTTGCTGGGGAGATGCTGGTTGTGAGCACAGGGGCTCTGTGGGGCAGTCCTGGGGCTGGGAGGGGGATCCCTGGCCATGGGGGATTGTTTCTCCTGGTTTTATTTAAAGGGAAGCCTTTGCTGTAGCTGAGCTGCCCGTGCTTCCCTAGCTCATAGAGCCTGCGTGGTTTGTGGGCCCCTGGAGGAATCAGGTGCTGCAAAGGTTCAGCACAGCAGCAGTGATGCACTGATCTTCTCTGCTAATTCTTTATACTCCAAACCTTTATTTATATATATTTGGAATATTTTTACTTTTTGTAGCGAAAAGCAAATTTTATGTTTCCTGCATTTTGCTCTTGTTAACACCATATTAGTTGTGTTAAAATATTTTCTTTCTTTATTGAATGACAAATATTCCTAGATTTTAATTTTCATCTTCTGGGATTCTTATGTTGCTCTGACATAATCAAACCACTAATTAATTTTCAGGCTTATGTTTTTGCAGGTGAAGTAAAAGAGAATTTGTAGCTCTTTGAAATATCTCTGCTTTGAGGCATGTCAGTATTGCAACTAATAGTGGTAGTACTTAGTATTAATCTGGAAGCAAAATCATTCCATTTTTTATTTTCCAATGCTTTTGCCTCCCACTGAGTATTTAAATGAATTAAAATGTCTGTTGGGTTCAATTGTACTGTCTTAATAAGTATTTTTTATGTTTGTAAGCAACATGAGCATTTATTCTTCGTTAGTATAGCTTTCAATTTTGCATACACCAAAAGGGACAGCATTTTTTTAACTGGATGTTGTAAACTGTGCCAGGATTGATTCTTGCATTCACTTAGTTTATACATAGAATATATTAGGTTAGCTGGAATTGTTAATTTTCCCTTGGGGAGAAGCAAATGCTCAAGGCACTGATTGATAAATCAATAAATCTTTAGTGAGTTTGGTAAATAAGCTGTCAAGGGTGTATGTAATTTTTCCTCTAGAGAACAAATTTTAGTCAGAATGAATGTGTTTGTTTCCTTACATTGTTTTCGCCTTCAAAATAGTAAGACACAAAGCTGCATTTAAATAAGTCCATAAAATTGCAAGGATTTATTAAACAGCTGCAAAGATCAAGCTTTTTCCTGATATCTTAACAAAGAATTCAGTTGTTTGCATATTTGCATTTCAACCCCTAACCTCTCCTGAGGACAAATAGATGTCTGACTATTAAGCCTAAAGGCACAGAGCTGGAAATCTGTATTAATCCTCTGAATGCTGACTAGTTTTCCTCAACATTCCCAGCGTGTGTGAAGAATGTGTTTTTAGCCAGAAGGCAAACTGGCTTCTAAAGCAAAGCAAGAATTTTGAAAAATAGTTGTGTTATGTATAAATTTATTTTGCCCTTAGTGTTTTATTATTGCATATTTGTTTCATTATTTTACATTCTGCTTTCTTTAAAATAACTTATTTGTGCTTTTTGCTTTTTTGAGTGAAGTGTTGGTCACTAGAAAAGTTGGAGATAGGAGATGGAATTACATAAAAGATCTAGCAATTAAGAATTTTACAAATTGCAGCTATGCCTTTAAGGTCAGCATTTATTAATGAATTGTAAGACTGCTCACATGAGTTCACTGTTTGTTACAATATCTGTTCTGTGATGCAGAGTTCTCAACCCAAGAGTTCTGCAACGTGAAGCTGTGCTTGTGAAATTTTTGGTCACCTTTTTGGTATTAAATTTGTTGTTGCTATGTTTTTCAGAGAGAACTACATACAGCCCCAGTTAGCTGCTTTTTAACTCTGTTAATACCTTAGGAAAGAAATTTGAATTTCATTTTTAGTCATTTTTCTGTTTGTTTTGCAAGCTGAGGTCTAGACTTGGGTTTGTAGAATAACAGGCCAGCTCGAGGTTTCTGTAGCTGAGAGAAGCAAAAATCCACTGAAGTCTGCCAGGACTTGCATATTTGTCCTGCTCATCAGCTGGTGTGGTCCCCTCAGAGTTGCCAGTGACACAGCTCCTCCTGATGTGGTGGAAGCAGCAGGCTCTAAGTGATCCTTACCCACAGTTCAGGTAGTGCCCATTAAAGGGAGGTGGTGCAAACATTCACTCCTGATGTTGAGATAGAAAATTTCCATTTGGAAAGTTCAGCTTCCTTCTCAGGGAGGGCTTGGTTGGACTGGGGCTTGGTGCACATGTGCTCTGCATTTCTCCAAGGATGGAGGTGGATGTTTGTCCTCTTGTGTTATCCCAGCATTTCCAAGGTGTGCAGAGCAGGGCTCAGTGGCATTGCCTGGCAAGGCCAGAAGTGCACAGATGTTCCCCTTGGTACATCTTGGGGTGGTGCTGTGCTTTGTGTGCCATAGGGTGCCAGGTAGCCCAGTGCTCCTTCCTTTCCACAGAAACCTTTCCTTCTCTGAAGTGCTATTTCCAAGTTACACCTGACCTCCTGGAACCTGGCAGTGTCAGGTTTTATGCAGCAAGTGTGATGGGGTTTGTTTTCAGAGATAGTTTTGTGCAGTCTCTGAAGCTGATTTTCGGATCTGTGTTTTATTCTGCTGTCTGGCTGCATTTTGAGGTAAACTCTATGTGGAAACTTTGTTTTCAGACCTCCCTTGCATAGCCAAAAAAAAGTCTCTTGTCTAGTATTTTATTTGAATTTTTAAAAATAAAAGTTTAACAACATAAGCAAAGCAGCTTTGCCCTTGAAGTGGTAGAAAGCTAATGTATATGTTAAATGGATAACTTCAGAGTTTTCACCTCAAAATGGTATATGACAAACCTTACCTTTAAAGTTTTTGTTTTTCCAAATGAATATTTTAAGCTATAAGGGGATTGTGCTTTTTCCATATATTTCAAACTAAAGAAAAATGCTGACCATAAACGTGGTTTATTCTGTCAGCCCTTTTGCTTATCAGGGAGAAGATTCTGCATAGACCATAAATGGTGTGACAAAGCAGTATTGGGAAGACATTCCAAATTATAACATGAAAGTCAGAATAAACATTATAATTGCTGTGTAAATGGAATCTATGCCATTATAAAATATAATATAGGAGTGGCTGTTTCAGTCATTTCAAGTCACCATTTATATGCCATGTATTGTTGTTAATCTCTGATTGTGTGATCCATGGGATCTGTGGGATGTAGATGTACATGTCCTAGTGACATGTATTTCCCTTGTAAGAGAGAAGGCAATCAATAGTATAATGTTGTTTCGATTACTTTATGCATTCTTTTGGCTTATTTGAGAGCAGTTCAGTATTGCAGTTTGGGACAGCAGTGGCTCAAATCTGACAAAGCACATGAGAAAGAAAAACTGTGCCATCATGCAGTTAAGGTTTATTCATAAAGAAAATGCCACCAGGTTTTTATAATGGCTTGTCTTAGTTTAAACAAAATCTTTGAAACATTGCACAGATAACTGTGCAAATACTTTGGGTTAATTGCAGGAATGTTTATAATGAAAAGGAGAGGGGAAATTGTTACAAGAGATTGAATATAGGAGGAAGAATTGGACTCTTGGATTATTTTAAAATACAGTTTGTATCTGAAAGGAGTTTGAGAGCTCATGTTGTCTTAAAAATACCATGTGTGTTGGAATGCTAGATTCATCCTGAGATTCAGAATTTAATTCAGGAAAACTCAGAAATATTTACTTAAACAGTTGAATTAGGACGAGCATAGTTATATATGCCAAGAAATATGAAATTGGTAAAAAGGAAAGATAGACAGTAATCATCAGTCAAGATGACCACTGGATGGCATCTTTGTTCCACAGAATGACTTCTGAAAACTCATTTATCTGGGCTTAAAAGTTCACTTTTATAGGAAACTGTTCAGCAAGAATAGCAACTCTCTTTATATATAAATGTATGTTTCAGTATCCAAATATTTTTAATTATGGGATTCCTCAAGGTAAGGAAGAATGTATGGATAGCATTCTTGCTGCCAAAAAAAAATGTAGCGCCAGCTGTGATGAATATATTTCTTATTTGTCTTCCATATAATACTGGAAAAAAAAAGTACTTGTACATTGTAGCTTGCAAGTGTAAGATGGAAGAAAATTATTCTCTCCAGGAGTTACAGTGGTGGTCTTTGTAAGTGCTGTTGCATTGGTTTTGATATTTTTATTGAAATCTAATTTGTGTCCAAAATACTTGTTTGTTTTTATTTCAGAGAATATTTATTTATAAGGTGGTCACAGCTCTGTACACTGAATAAAAATTGGGGTAGCTAAACTGCTAAACAGAAGGAAGGTAAAAGATTGACAGTACTTTCTTCAGCTATGAAATAAAAGGAGAGAGAAGTAAAAACTTCTCTTAGAAGTTATGTTCTGGAAGTCAAGACTGCTGTCTTCTTATTTTTTTAATGGATGATTGCTTGAAGGAGATGGAAGTACCTCTGTCCTGGCAAGCTGATGTGGAGATACAGGATGAGGCTCTTGTTTGCTGCTGGCCAGCTGTGCCCAGCTGTGGTGGCTGCTGATGGAAGGGAAGGATGGGGCTGGCTGTGACCCCTCGGGTCCAGCTCCTGCAGGGCTGGGGCTGGGCCACACTGGGGTGAGGGCCCCTGGGACCTCAGCACTGCATTTCAGCTTTCTGTTGAATCCTGGCTTCAAGTCTCTGTTCCAGAAGCTTCTGCTGTTACACGTAGTTCAGAGTTTGTGTTCTGGTGACTGCCTTGGTAGGAGTTTGTGGGTAGCTAGGCTGAAAGGATAGTGCAGGAGGGAACCTTTGCCAATGGCTGCAGTTGTACTGAGTAGCAAGGAGTGGAAACATCTTGCCTGCCCGATGAGTTTGGGTGTTATAAAAGAGTGGTTAGCTTGCCACTAGTTACAGTTTGAGCTGGAGCTTGAGACCCAGAGTGTGCTGGCTGTGCTGTGAGGAGGAAGGACATGCAAGGGGCGTATATGGAGAGAAGATGCTGTGTGAGGGACACACAGGGTTAGGCAGCCAGGAAAGGGACAGCTTGAGTTGAGCCAGTCAAGCAGAGTGGAAGAAGTCATTGTTGTGTGGAGTTGCCTGTGAAGAAAGGAATCAGTACTGTGAGAAGCTGCCTATGAAAGAAGGAGTCAGAGTTGTATGAGAGAGAGGTCTATGAAGGAAGTCATGTAGAGTTTGTGAATAAAGGACTGGTGGTGATACCAGCTGATGAAATTGCAACAAGAGTTTGGGTTTCCCATGGTTTGAGGCCTGCTGGATTTGGGCCTTGTGAGTCCTGGGTGATTCTCATTCTGTTTCAAGCATTCAGGTATTAACTTGGCAAAATCTTAGTTTCTTTCAGTTTTACTTGCGGTTTTTCATGTGTAGAATTACAAATTAATTTTGTAATTGAATGTTTTGAGTTGGTCTCTGAGTATTTTGGTCAGTGTTGGCTGTGAGGTGTTGGGGCAGTCCCAGGCAGGCTGTGTGTGAGCCCATTCCTCATTGCAGCCCAGGATCCCTCTGTCAGCATCGTGTCCCCACCATGTCAGATGTAAAAGTGACAGGATTGGAGGGATGAAGCACCTCCCCCAGGAAGAAAGGCTGAGAGAATTGGGATTTTTCAGCCTGGAGGAGAGAAGGCTCCAGGGTGACCCAATTGTGGCTTTCCAGTACCTGAAGGGAGCCTGCAATAAAGATGAGGAGAGACAATTTATAAGGGCATGGAGTGACAGGACAAGGGGGAGTGGCTCCAAACGAAAAGGGAATAGGTTTACATTGGATATTAGGAAGGAATTGTTCCCTGGCAGGGTGGGCAGGCCCTGGCACAGGGGGCCCAGAGCAGCTGTGGCTGCCCCTGGATCCTTGGTAGTGCCCAAGGTCAGGTTGGACATTGGGGCTGGGAGCAGCCTGGGACAGTGGGAGGGGTCCCTGCCATGGCAGGGGTGGAGCTGGATGAGCTTTTAAGTTTCCTTCCAATCAAAACCATTTTATGATGTTGTAACATCGTTCTCAGGAATTTCATTTTAAGACAAGAAATCAAGTGCTTAACACACCTGGAAATTAATAGGAGCTCCTTTGTGTAGAATTTTTCTGCAAAGCATTGTAAAATTTTCTGCCTCAATTGTTCAGCACATTTCTGCAGGTTTACACAAACAAAAGTCCCTTCTTGACTTCTTCCCAAAAAAGAAAACAAAACCAGTATATATCCAACTGTAGTAGTCTTCCACCAAAATTGGCTCCTGTAGTGCAGATTACAGGAAAAATATGGGAGGAGGGAGAGGACCTAGATTATGGGTTTCTGGATTTCCCTCCTTTTGTTCTTAGTTGCAGCTATTGGTTTTTACTGTGGGCATTAAACTTGTTACAAGTGACAGAGTATTTTAGGGTGCACAGGACATCATGTATGCAACAATTTTTAAAAATCGTCTAAATTAAGCTTTTGTTTGTTTACTTTATACAGTAATAGGAGCCTGGACTTGAATGTTCTTATCTATAAATATATATATTCTGAAAATAATATTCTCAAAGGTTGTGTAATCACTCTAGAATATGTTGAAATAGTGTTTGTGTCAATAATAGCTGTGAAACAGAATGTGCTAAGTCCAGATGGCTGTTTCCACAGCTCTGAGTCATACCTCAGACAGGTAGGAGGTAAAGATGCTTGGGTGATAGCAGTATGGAAACTCAAATTTGTTTATACTTTCTCAAGCTGTTAAAAAGGATGTTGCAGGGCAACAAATGGCCTGGCAGTTGCTATCATCTTCTCAAATGCAGCTAACTTTCCTAAAATTTGTTGACACAACTGGTATTTGTATGTTGCCAGAGAAAATACCAGCACATACTCAAGCCACACTTGGAGCCCAGGCTTGCCTATGAGTTCAGCATGGCCAAAGAATCTTCCCTGACTTTTGCTGAAAATGCTTTGATCCTGTTTTAGTAGGAATGTGTGAAACAGTGCAGGATTAAAAATTCATCGTTTTGCTTTTAATTTCTGTTATTCATTTTATCATGCCTAGTTTTCTATAAAGAGAAAAGCCCAATGTTCAGTTGTTAGTGGTGATCATTGCCTTTAGTTTCCTGATCAGCCTGGTTTTGTTGATATCACTGACTGTCAGATGAAGACACCTCTGTCACACCTTGTCACCAGTCAAATTTTCCTGCTTCTGATGTTTTCCTGATATGGTCAGAGAAATATGTGGTTATTTCTGAAGATATGCTATGAAAATGGAGACACTAGGGGTTGTGTCTCAATTGGCCCACCCAGTGGGCATGATGATTACTTTGGAGAAGCAAATGATGCAGAAAATGAATATATTACATGCAGAATTTGGTTTTATATGGCTTTTTTTTTTTTGTAGAGATGATGATGACATCAATGATGTTGCCTCTATGGCTGGTGTTAATCTTAATGAAGAAAGTGCCCGAATTATGGCTACCAACTCTGACTTGGTTGGAACCCAGATGCAGTCCTGTAAAGATGAACCCTTTCTTGCTGCTATACCTCTCCATAAACGCATACTTGAAACGGGTGAGAAGCACATCCTTTCCTTCTGGGAGTGTGTCCTTCAGAGTGATGAGGTTCTGAGGAACAGAATATGCTTAGCACTTAAGATGTTTTTTTTAAACATTTGGTTACATAATTTTGTATTTCTAAACTTTCAAGGTTTTTGTGATAAAAGTAATTTACCTCAAGTTGGAAATAAAATAGCATGCTGGTACTTTTAAACTTCATGCTTTCCTCATGTTTTTTATATCCAAGGATCTCAAAGCTCTTTGCAAACATTAATTATTTCTCACAATCCTCCTTCATGTTTTACACACGAGAAGATTGAAACAGAGATGTAAAGTAAGTAGTACAGGTCACAGAGGACACCTGTGAATAACATTTAACAGAATGTTTAAGTTTCCTGACAAGATTTTTCTTTCCCCATACGAGCCAGTTATTGACTTCTTAACACCTGCATCTGTTTAAGTTCATAGTGATTTTCTTACGGCATGTTTTCAAAAAGCTGTGTTTATTTATCATGGCAAAAAGGTATGTTTATTTATTCTGCCATTTGAAAATGGAAATTAAAAACTTTAATAGAGCAACTGTTCAAAATCAGTGGTGTTTTAAGGTTAGGAAATATGCTTCTTTTAAACAATGTATTTTATACAACATACTTTATTAATATTCTCTGTGTGTTCTGGTACTTAAATGTATATTTTTGAGCATAATTTTGGTAGTGTTTTCAGTGCTATCAGTGTCTTAATATACTAAGCTCCAGTTGTTTAGGGGTGTAAATTGTAGCTCTTTCAGACCTATGCTTACATCACAAATTTTTAGGGATCTGGTTCTCAGAATTTTAAAGATAAGACCAAAATCTTGTTGCAAAATAGCGCTGTTAGGTTTTTTTAAGTCATGTGGTTGCTTCTGAGATGTTATTTGTGTTTATGTTCATTGAATTAACGGGACCCTTTTTATATTGCAGTTTCAGGCAAGTTCTTCATTGACTTATTGTCAGACTTCACCCTTGTACTTTACAAAATGCCATTTTAAGTTTCCCTTCAGAGCAAGGGATGGTTTTGCAGGCTGTAGTCAGCTCGCTGTGAGGATGTGATGACAGCTGGGAAAGCAGGTCCTGCCTTTGGGACTGGCTTAGCACCACCTGGGACTGCAGCCAGCGAGCCCTGCCTGACGTGTCATGGAGGGACACAGGTGGCTTGGGAGGGATGCTCACATAAGAGTTGATACAGGTGTGAAAAAGGAAAAGGCAAAGGACATAAAACTGTTAGAAAGAATGGGAAATCAGTAATGAATTTGCCACATCAGCCTTAATGAGCTGTCTGGCTGTAACAATTGCTGCACAACATGGAGCTGTAATTACAAGTGCAGGACTTACAGGAATCTGTACATACTTCAAGAGCCACACAACCCATCACACTATTCATCACTGCCTTTTGGGGTTTGCTCCTCTGAGGAGCAAATCCCTATGGCTGTTTTTGAAGCTTTATTGGCTTTGATAATTGAAGTGAAACTTTCAAAGCTTTTAAAAGCAGCTGCAGGGATTTACTTCTCAAAAGCAGTGAATCCAGAAGAGCGGCCACTCCTAGTGATCTCCTGCAGCCACTTTTAGAGCTTTATTTTGGTTTTACATGAAGCCTTTTATAGTTTTGAAAGTGGCTGTGGAGTTCAGAAGTGGCTACTATCTGGGATCTATGGCTCTTGAGGAGAGAATTTCTTCAGCTGATTTTGAAGTTTTAGGAGCTGGGTTTTCACTGTGTGTGGCCAGATTTGTTGTTTGCTTAGGACCACACACAAATTTAGTAATTTGTGCTACTGGGCACTTAAAATAATGACGTTGTAAGTTCATGACAAGACTCAGTGTTGCCATATGTTGCTGTGACAACACCAGGACTAATCAAAGCGCCTGTGACCTTCTGGAGCACATTAGGAAAAAGTCTGTTATGTGAGTCCTCATTCTTCTGTTTTCATGATCCCTGTTGACAAATGAGATAAGATACATTGTTTCTTCTTACATTTGCCTGACTGTGACTTAAACAGATGTTATTTTCTACCTTTAGGTATGTTCATATTTAATCACTTCAGTTTTAGGGCAGGTTTTTAATGTTCTAGTAGAAGAGGTATTTGTGGTGGGTACAGTATTAGGAAACTGCTCTTTTCTCCCTTCTCAGAAGCTAGATCTTTCAAGTTTTCTGTAGTATTAATCTCCTCCTCTCTTTCTGAGTAAGAGCTCTGTCGAGCAACTCAGTAGTGTTCCCCAAAGGCTGTTTCAGAGATTGTGCTTCCATTCACCAGAGTCAGAATATAAACTGCTAAAGTGAGAGCAGATGCTCTTCAGACTTTGGCAGTAACCACAGCCAGATGCCTCAAAGTCATAGTGAAAGAGGTTTCTTAATACATTGTGTGTTCTTATCTTTACTTGAGTTTTGGCAGTGTTACAATCCAAAGTTTATTTTAAATCTAAGGGACTAATATTGATCCATTTAAATGGAAGAAGTAACTGAAAGGTAATTCATGCAAAGATATTCATCCACTTCCCACGTGCTTCCTTATCCAATTTTGTATCTAGTCATTTTGGGCTGGTAATCATTGCCATTTGTTCATGTAGGAAGGCAAGGCTGTGACTGTTTCAAATTCTTCTTTGATGCAAAATCAAGAGTGGGTATTTCTCAGCATATAATGTATTTCTTTTGTTATTCCACTCAGAATCATAAAACTTTAAACCCTGATCTTTCTACATGACAGCATAGCACAATGAAACATACACAAAGGGTTGAAGGCTTTTGTTTCTCTTTTTGGGAAGTTGAGAGACAGAGGTTGATATTCATCATATGTGCATACCAACTCCTGACACTTTCTAGGTCTTGAATTTTGTTAGTAGATTGAGTAGTGTTTCTTCAGAGGGCAAGCTAGCTAATTAGGCCCTCACAAATAAATATTGCTGAAAACTCCTGGCTTTTCAGCATGGTTTTATGGGCATGAAACAAGAAAAATAACCTTAATAGTTTGTAATTGTTTCACATTTGTTCATTTGTAAGTTACTTCTTGCTGAGTAAGAATGCTCTTAGGTTTTGGAAGCTAATTTTTTACATCCTGGGATTTTTCTGCTCACTGAATGAGGCAACAGGCAGCAGTTTGTAAAGCAGGTTTTTAGGTGTTACAGTTTTCTGTAGATTGTAACCATCTTGTGAAACTTGAGACTCCTTGGCTTCAATTCCTTGATTACAGCATGGTTTCAGAGTGCAGATAAGAACAAGACTTCACTGCATTTTATATTAAATATTATTGAGAGGTAGCAAGACGCAGCAAAGGATGGCATAAAACGTGACTTTTATAACACCTGATAATGAAATCCTTGGAAAAAGGAACAGCTGTCTCGTGTACTTTTCTGAGAACTTGGTAGTCTCTCAAACCTTCACTGGGGGTTCAAAAAACCTTTGCTTTATATTTTGTAAACAACAGAGCATGATACCTTCACAGGCTTACATTCTGCGGCAGCTTATTAATTCCCACAATTTTTAGTTCTAACTGATTTCTGCTACAACCAGGTGATGCCATTTTGCTTTTATTAATTCCCTGTAAAATGTCACAACTTGTGGTGAACCCTAACCATAAATTACCTGTCATAATGCAATAATATCTAAGCAGGAGTTTGGCATATTGTATTTTTTGACTTGGATGGTTTTTTTCTCTGTTCACTTTGTGTTCTTCATCCCATTTTTCTACTTCAGTTTTATTGTTACAGAGCACTGGCTGAATAGATGTGGTGGTCTAAGAAATATGGGACTGGTTTGGCCACATTGAATAAGTTTGGAATATTGTTCATCTTGTATCTTTCAAATTATTTTAACTTAAATACATATGATAGAAATTTATTGAAGAATCAGCTATGGTATTTTTATTTCACATTCATTGAGAGTTTTTTACATCTACATTAAGAAATCAGATTGTCTATAGCATGGTTTTACAAAATGCTGTATTTGTTACTTAGCATGGTTATCAGTATCCTTGGGAAATAGTCTGTTATAGTGACATAGCATACATCTGCAGTGTTTCCCACATAAACATAGTTCTAGATTCACTTGCTTTGTGTAAAGAAATTTTTATTCTAGAACACACATAGTGGTTCATGCCAGTAATTATAAAGCTGGAAAATGTGCTGATGAATCCACTTTCTCCTAGTTCAGTACTTATAAGGCCTACAGTCTTCCTTAAAACAGCTTCAGAAAAGCTTGGCTGGTTAGAATTGAGTCACTGTTCTGTCAATATAACAGTTGTATGGTTAGGCTCAACATAATTTATAGATTTACCTTTTTGTTATTTTCCATGTAAAATATGTTTTTAATTCTCTCTGATGAAATATTGATCATTGCTCTGCCTTGATTCTTTCTTTGTTCAGCCACGCTTGAATTGCATGTCTGCTATGAAACTGCATGTTAAAACATACAGAAATAGTTTATCTGTGTTCTCTATCTTCTGGAGTGAATTGAATCTAGTGTGTGACATCACAGTGGCAGCAGCTGTGTGCATATGTATATATTTTGAATAAAGAATTTGTGTGCTCTAGAGGGCATTTTATACTGCTAAACCATGTTAAAACCCGTGGGGGTACCCTTCATGCACCCAGGCCAGGTGATTTCAGCCTCTATTTAAAGCATTTGTTACTAGTTCAGTAAGTCTGTCATCCTCCTTTTCTGGGTTTGTTTGTCAACATTTGTATTTGTGTTTGAATGAGATGAAATTGTCCTATTGTTGGCTGCTCTTTCATATACAGAGCAGCTCTAACATAAAAGTATAGTTTTTTCTCTAGTTGCTTTACTTCAGAGGACTTTTATAGCTGTTTCAATTATAGTGGTTGTGTGTTCTGCAATTCTGAGCTCTCTGATTGCCTGTGAATATAATTCTTTATTTTCACTGCACTTTTTGTTGATGTTACTTAGTTGTTCTCACTGCTGACTTTTAACTTTTTGTCCATAAGTTGATTTGTCTTCAAACTGAAGTATTCCTTTGAATATGATTTTTTTCATCAGCATCTTTCTGTCAGGATGACCTCTGTAAATGCCTGTGGACATAACTCTTGATTGTGTTTGGGGATTGCTCTAACACTTACCTGTTCATAAGTGTAGCAGATGGAAGTCATGCACTGTCCTAAGGACATGCTTAGTCTGCTTGAGCTGTACCTACAGTGGAGTTCTCTGGATTCTACTTGCTTTTTCTCAGGGAACAAAAAAAGTCATGTTAGGTATTGTATAATCCAAATTGCAAGTTACTATGCATGCCAAAAACATGGACTTTGTCTAGTTTCTGTAGAGTTCAGTCTGGCACTGCAGAGATGTGGCAGTAGAGATGTATCCACTTTCTGGAATAGTTCTTGGGCTTTTTTTGTTAGTATAAAACAAGCAATTTCCTAGAAATTGTATTTAGATGAACTGTGCACTGCTCCCAGTTTTCTAAGCAATGTCCTAGTTTTGATAGTTGTTTCTTAGGCTGAGATTGGAGTTTATTGTACATGTTCAATAGAGAATTTGGTTTTATATTCCAACTGAATCAATTGCTAATGTTGCAATATTATAAGACAATTATATTTTATTTACATTTATTATTTCCTTTTTATAAAAGGTGGAAATGCATTTCCATCTTAGTATCAGCAGCAGTGTTGCCAAATAAACATAACCAGTAAGTACTTCAGCAGAATGTTAAACCCTGTTGTTCTTTCTTTAATAGGTCCATGATTAGACTTCCTGTTTTACAAGATGTCCCAACATGTGTTGGAATGGTAACTTCAGTACCACCTGAGAGCTTGGAGTCTGCCTTTCTGTGAAAGGTAGGGCAGCTTCTGTTCAATATTTTTTGTGTATTTCCAAGGTTTTCTTTTTATTAATCTTATTGGCTCTGCAACACTACAGAATCTGAATTATGCTTTTAGCAGTATCACCTTTAGGTGTCAGAACTGGTGTTATTTCATCAAGTAGTCATTTCTCAAAATAAGCATTGATTAATTTAGCTATGTTTAAACTATGATTATTTATGAAGAAAATGATGCTTTTTCTTCAGGCATCATTTTCAAAGGTTTTGCTCCACCTGAACTGAGAGCATGACCATACTACTTGGTCTCAGAAATATTTAGAGAATTCAAGTTTTATTTTCACCATAATAATTTTGTTTTCACCCATTTTTTCATTCTGTTTTGTGCATGTAGTGAAGCACCATCTTTAAAAGGTCTTGCTATTTGTGGAAGGCAGTTCTGGCCTTCAGGGCCCACCAAAATATGTTACCCAGCCTCAGAATAAGTTTACATCTGGGAATTGAACAGCTTAAATTTCCAGGTCTCTGCAAAGGAGAGTAAAATTAAGATCATCATTCTGTGGAGATGCATTCTCTACCAGATGCATTTATAAAGTCCATGGATGTAAAATAAGAACAATAAAAAGAAAACCTTAGAGAACCATTCAATATTGCAATAAAGCTGACTTACATTATCCCTGTAGGCAAACTCCATGCTCTAGAGGTGGTGCTAATGTCCCCAGTGCTCAACACATGTTGGAACATCTTTGTGGAGGAGGAAGTCATTGATCAGTGAGCAGCATCTTCAAGGATCGTAAAAGGGGGAAAAAGTAAAAGGTAATATATTTTAAAATATGTTGGAATGATTGTTCATTATGTTTATTTGGCAATCCTGCTGCTCATACTAAGGTTGTAGTGTTTTCATTTCTTAAAATTACTGAGAAACTTTGTAAACTTCTGTTAGTCTTTCATTCTCTCATGAGTTTGATTTGCATTTGTCAGCCTCCTTCACGTTACTGAGTCTACTGCACACAAGTCCAGAATCTACTGTAACTCATTGGCAATTTGACTCTTTTTTCAGTGGTTGTAATGCAGAGAGAGTTAATCTGTGGTTTAACCAGTTTTGCAGTACCTCATGTTAAATAAGTCAGAGCCAAATATTGAACTGGTACGAAGACATTCTGCTGCTAACCACAGGGTATTTGTTTTCGAGGAAGTAGCTGCAACACAAAGTTGTGTGAGATGAGGTACCACCAACTGTTCTTGCAAATGTAGAAGTGCAACTTTGAAAATAGCTTTACTTTATGATAGTTTATATGATAAAATTAAGTGACCATATCAGACCCAGTTAAATTTTGCAGTGGTGGATCTGGGGATGCTCTATTTGGTATTAATGAATGTGGCATGGTGTCCTGATCTTGGCAGTTTTAATTCTAATCCTGGGCATACACAGATGAAGGTGCTGACATTTTGAAATTCAGGTTATGATCTTTGGTCTACCCTTCTGGTATCCTTTGAATTTCCTGGGTTTTGTGCATATCCTCCCTGTCTGACATGCCCATCCTGCCTCCTTAGACAAAGCCTCACATGTAACTAGTCTGCCTGGCCTCAGGTTTGTGGTGACAACTGTGATACCTGTTCTGATTGTGGTGTCAGAGAGATGGTTTCTCAGGGGGAAAAATTGTCAAAATGTCTGTATTGTTCACACAATTTGCTTTAAAAGAACAGAACCACATAGGCAAGCTCTTGTACTTGGTTTTCCTTTGAATCCTGTGGATGTGATGGAGAGTGTTCTGGTCCTTGTGAGGACTGTGCTCTAGGATGCTGGCATCTGTCATCTCTGACAGAAGTCCTGCTCCATCTCTGTCTGGTGTACTGTCATAATCATGTATTTATGGTGTTTGAACCTGAGGTCCTGTCTTGGTTTACTGTTTCGAATTTAGCTCAAGAAACACATTTGTCTACTGTGTATGAAAATGGATAAATCCCCAACTAATAACTTCTCTGTTGTATTCTTAGGGACTCCTGTTGGTGTCATTGCCATATTAGTTCTTTCTAGTCTGGTCCCTGTAAAAATCTCTTTTGATTTGACTCTCTAGTGAGTAACCAAGCACAAAAGTGCATTGAGACATTTACTATTATTCATAAAATTAGTGAACATGTTTTCTAGTCCTCTGTAGTCACTCCATGCTTATTCTTGACTGTTCCTCAATGTCTTTAGACATGCTTATTATGCTGTATTTTTTGTTTTGGGAAAACCAAGATGAAGAAGAAAAGATCATATAACTGTAATCTGTGTGTTCTTACTTGACTCGTTGGGACCTGCCATTTCAGAGCTCATCCCCTCCTCTGTCTTCAGTATTTTTCTCACACTATTCAATTGCTGCAGCACAGATTACTGGGATTATAGGGTAGGATGTGGAGCTGTAGCTCTCAAAGACTTTGTCCTTCAGTGCCTCCTTTTATTAACTTCAGCACCTGCCCTTCTTTTAGAATACACACATCAAATGGCATAAAAATAATCTTAAAGTTGAATTATTTAAAGAGGAGGAATTAAACATCAAACTTAAGAATATTGTCTTTGCCTAACACATTGAGCTTTTAATTTCTTCTGATAGAAGTTAGGTGATACACAGTTCAGTTATAGAAGATAGCAGGGTAACAATTAATTGTAGTGCCCTTATATTTGTTTGGAGTTGACATTCATTCTGTCCTCTCTGATCAAGCTGCAAGCTTTCCTTGCTGTTGGAATGCCAGGTGTTTTCTGCTGCTAGATGCACTGTTTATGTGTATATGCTTCCATGCTTTGTGGCAACTCCTTCCATTTTCCAAGCCTCCACATACCTTGCAGAATGTTGTTTGGTGACTAGTTGTGTTCTGTTAGAGACAAACCACTAAGGGTAATAAAAAAGACTCTTTATGGATGATTAATAGCTGCCTTTCAGCTGTTTAATTATCTATCTTAGAGACAGAATTTTGGAAACTGGAATGTTTGGTTATATATACCTTAGCACAGACCTCTTCTCAAAGTAGTTTTTCTTTTTGCAAGAAAGAACTTACTCATAAATTAAGAGTAAGTTCCTAGACTTACCCACTAGTTGAGACTTTTTAGAGAAATAGAGGCTTTTTGCTGCTCAATCTTATATGACTTCCATCATAAAACACATGTTGTATAGTTTGGGTTAAGTAAGATTCTTGAGAAATTCTTTCTCTACTTGACACATTTTTTTTGTCCTGCCCCAGATCCTATGGACTTGCATATAAAAGCTTGGAATCATCACAGAAAACAGGATGAGGCTATGGCCAGGGTTACACAGAGATTTTGCATGGATGCAACTATCTCTCTGTCTCTGTTGTGTTAAAATAAACACACCAATATGACCCTCTAGAGTAGAGCTATTTTGCTTGTTTTCCTTTGACAAGAATAAAATATATTAATATTAGAAAGTAAAAGTTAAAAATAAATAAAAAGGTTGCCTTTGTCAAGTGTGTAGTTAAGTTGTGGAACTCTTACCATGTGGCAGATTCTAAAAATGACTTGAAAAACTAATGGAAAAATATTCCATCCTGACCTAGTAGACAGGTAAGATGCTCTAATTTAGGACAGACCAGGGCATAATTTTGGTGCACAGTGAGTACTACACACTTTGTTTAAATAATTTTCTAGCAGCATCTCCTAATACTGTTAGAGAAAGGATTATGGACTCTGTTACCCAGTGTAGGTTTACTTTACTTTTTGTACAATTATTTAAATACATAAGTACTTATTATAGTATAGTTTGTACTGAAAATGTTAAATCCACTACAGTGCCTGAAACATACTTTGAATGTTTTTGTGCTTGTGCATTCACACTATAGAGTTTAAAGTCTCAGTTGAATCTTACTTTGCTAAAATAGTTTGGTTGTCATTTACTTTGGAGGGGGCAGGAGAAGACAATATTAAAAATTGTGTAGCATTTTATTCAGCATTTTTATTCTTTTAGGTTGCATTACATGGCTGGTTATGTTTTTTCCCTGCTGTGTGTTGTGCTGATCATGGTATGTATTTTAAGGATTTTAATCTGCAAGTTTGGAATTTATTTTTAAGAAATAATCAGTGTTGGAGCAGTTTCTCAATTTCACAAAATGCTTCCTGGGCAATCAGCCCAGGGTGGGTTGTCCTGAAGAAGTGAAGGACAAACACTACACCCAGCAGATTGGGAGTTCTCAAAAAGGTTGTCCAGTTTGTCTGTCATGTGTTTGTGCTTAAGCTCTGAGAGGAGGAATGTTGTTTTACAAACAAGCTTACTGAAGTAAGGAATGTAGGGCTTTCCATTGCTTTGTAAATACCAATTACAAGGCAATAAAAAGACATTCTGTCTAAGGAAGTCCCCATGAAGGTGCACTGGCAGTGTTGAGCAGTATCAAAGACTGGTTTGTAAAACCTTTCCTGTTGCAGCTGAGGGTGGTTTGGAGCTGTGGGCTCTATCTTGGCCATCTGCCCCTGCGGAGGGGTGCTGGTTTGTGCCTGCTGCAGGGAGCCGTGCACCAAATCTCCCAGCACTTGGCAGGGATTCTGTGTTTGGCAGGAAACACTCCCTAGCCTGGGGCTTTCCTAAACAGCTCCCGGTTACGGGTTCCTCAGAGGCGCCTGCTCCACCGCTTCTTTCAGGTTCTGTTCTTGTGAGGGGAGCAACTAAAGTTTTTTTAAAAGTTTCTCCTTTCCTCATACTGTCTTCTAGCAGCAGACCAGCTTAGCAGTACAGCAAGTCAACACTGATTAATTATTTATGCATTTAGTTAGTAAGACTTAAATTGAAGCTTTTATTCAAGGGGCTGAAACCAGAAGATTACAGCTAAAATTATCTTACTGTTTCCTTTGCCTGAGATCTCTGGGTTATCTTGCACCCCTAGGAATCTCTAATTTTAATCATCAGAACTAGGAGTTGCTGTTTGCCCTACCACTGTTTAACAAGCTCTGCCTTCAGTTTTGAAGTCTGAAAGTCTCTCTGGGGCACTGGTAGCCCCCCCAACACAACCCCAGGGTATTCTGAACCTAAACAACCTCCTTAATTTTTTCCTTTCCTGTATTCAGTCCCTCTCATTCTCTAGCTTAATATGTAGGGTTGGGTTTTCCCCTTGATAGCACTAGGAATGCAGTATTGATGGATGAGTCTGTGGGCTGAGGACGCTGCTCTATGGGAGACATATCCTATTCTTAAGTTCCTCCTGATGAGGTTGGGAGAAGTGAATTCAAGAACTGCCATTTGTGCTTCTCAGGATGTCAGGGCCTGTTAGTACAGTAGAGTTGTTTCCCCTTCGTATTTAGTCAGCCTGACACTTGAATGGGACTGCTCAGTTTAGAATTATTAATACATAGTATCAGACAAAGCTCCAATTTCTTTCTCTTGGTTTCATGGCTTGCTTTCTGTGGAGACCACACAAGCTGAGTCCTACACAAATATCACTTTTCTAGTTTCAGAAGGTGAACTGCTCTGCCCCTCACCCCAGTTTTTTCAGCTTGTAATTTCCAGAAGTTCCTGTATATTGTAACTCTTGAACAGTGTCTACTTAACCAGTCATGTCATATATAATTATATGTAATTGTACAGAGATTTAGGGTGTTTTAAATGTTTCACTGCTGCATCTACAGCAGCACTATAAAATTACTAGTTTCCCTTATGCTGGTGAAATGAAGGAATAGAATTCTTTATTAGAGAATTGAATAGTTTGGAAGGCTGCAGGAATTGAAGCAGTAGTGTTTCCAATACATTGCCTTTCCTCATGGGAAGCTTGCAGGGGAACTGAGACACTAAAGTGTGGTGGTTCTTTTGGGATAACTTAGGAGGGGAGCTTGAGCCTCTATTGTAGATGCAATCCAAGGCACAGCCCAGCACTTTCTGTGGTGTGAGTAGATCTGACCAGATGCTTCTTTGCTGCATTTTCCTTGATCTGATGGTGTTGAATGAGGTTAAACAAAAGCTTGAATAATGCTACAGATTGGAGGGGGATGAACTTTGCTTTCTATTTTGTGGTATGCAAACCAACTGTAATGGCAGAAGGGGTCTGGACCTAACAAGACTGGTTCCAGTTGGATCTTGGGCCTGTATTTCATGCATAGAATTTAAAATTTAAGAAGTTACTCCTGGTGTTAGGATGATAGGAATGCTTTCTGTGTTTCTGACCTGTGATTAGGGCAAATAGACACTAATTATGCACTCTCACAGTGTTGCTCTTGAAGGACAACTCAAGCCCTAAATATGAGCTTTTTAACTGCTTAAAGCCAGTTCTTCAAGGTTTTTTTGTTTTGAGTGTAAATGTAAAGAGATTTTATACAGGCACTCAATAATTTATCACATCAATAATCAGTCAGACCTGATGTTTTACAAATAATTTTTTTAAAATCTTTGATCTCAATCCTGTCAGTCCTCTTATAGTATAAATTATTGAAGTAACTTTTTGATTCTTTGAAACCCTATCTGCAAAGACAGTATTTTTCTTCTGCTTCCCAAATAGGGCAGTACCCTCCTTATGATTTGTTTCGGTTTTTGATCAATAAAATATAATTAAACTTTTAAAGTACAGCAAAGCAGTGACTTTCAGATAGCTAAGCAGATGATAGCAGAATTTTCACTTCTTGAGACCTAAAAAGTTTTCAGTTACAAGGTTTAGCTGCTTTTATATTTGTAAAAAACAATCTTGTGCTACTGACACATATGCCAATATCAGAATAATATTGCTGAACGTTTTTTCCCTCAAGGTTTTTGGAACTTGTATCTAAGTTCTGACTTTATAGTAACTCTGTTGCAATATAAAAAAATTTTAAATATAATATAGTTTATTTGTAACAAAATATCCTAACACACTTCTTTGCATGCTCATACACTGTAGATCTTTATTAAATTCTGATTGAACCAGGATTTTCTATTAAAGCTTCCAGACATGTAATTAGGAGTTATCATGTAGGCAGACTTTGTGTTGTTCTGTAATGCTTGGCAGATTCAAAATTTGCACTTTGAGTGCAAATTTGTCCCTCATATATCTCATGTAGGATATTGTGACTCATGAGTAGCATCTGATGCCTCTGAGGATGTGCTGTAACTGAGTTCTGCCACAAAGAATTGAAGTTTTCTTTCAATCAGTCACCAATTCTTGATAGTCTTGCACATTTCTGGTGTAATAGAGATCTGGCAAAAGCACTTGAATAAAGAGTATGACCTTAGTTTTGTCTTTAAAAATAATCAAAACTTCAACTGGAATATCAAAAATTCAACTGGAGAGATGGGTTAAAATTATAGCTTGGAGCATTGCTTTGCTCCAGCTCCTTTTTTGTTGTTAACCTTGATGATGTTTTTATCATAGCTCTAGGAAAAGTTCAAAATTGCTAAAGTAATTTTAAAGACTTGAGGCATATACTTGTTATCCAAAATGTCGAAATTTAACAAATGTATTATTTAAAAGCAAGCAATTCTCTTCAAATTCCACATGGTACTTTTGATCACAAGACTGCAAGTTAAGATTGCCACATCATCAAGCTTAAATCTCATTGAGATGATCACCCAAAAGTTCAACTTTTTAAAAACAGAAGACAGGGGAAAGCACTGTTGATAGAAGTAAGACTTTTTTTTTTTTTTTTAATCTTAATTTTCTTGTTGGTTTCTGCACATATTTAAATGTATATATTGTAAAGATCAGATGGTGCAATGAAGACCAGAATTCAGAATGCTAGGGCCTAAATAAAAATATCAGTAGATGAAGTCCACTGTCTATTAATTTGGTTGGAAAGATGATTAGTAACAAGGATATTTGTGTTTTGTGATACAATTAACTATGTTCAGTATTTTAAAATATATGTGTGTATATATACATTTCTTTAAAATAGAAATCATATTTCTGTTCCCACATCATTATCACTCTAGGGAATCTTGAAAACGGAAGAGAAGCCTTTTCCTATTAACACTGGGAAAAGTAATTAAGCAGACTAGAAAAATATGTCAGGAATTTCCTATTTACAGCTAAGTGTTACTTTCCTTTGATGGCAGACAGGATTCCAGTATGCTTTTTGTAAATGAGAGTGGATGAAATTTTATACATTTGATTTACAAAAAAATTTATAGATGAGAGTGGGTCTCAGGAGGAGAAGTGGCAGTCAAAAGAAAAAAACAAAACTCAGACTTTAATATAGAAACATATAAAAATTAACATTTGCCAGCCCTGTGCATAGATTCAGTTTCTATTTGGCATTTTTTCTGAGTAGCTGAAAGCAAAAAAGGGACAGGCTCTAAGCAGTGGTATCACAACATCTTGTGCTTCAGTGGATTCAGCACAGTGGTGTGAGCAACTGTGTATGCAAGTATAACCAGGCCAGCATTTACAAGCATAGATGAAATTGGGAATTTTCCCACCCTTGCCCCAAGTACAATCCAAGTATTTAAGGAGTGTGCCAAATCTTTCTGTAGTATGCAGCTTTGGAATGCACCCTGCTTCTGACATCCCAAGCTGACGGGGTTTAACTTGTGTAATTTAGAGCAGGGAAGATGTGATGATGCTTCCACACATGATGAATCATGTGGATGACAAGATGACTTCTAAAAAATCTTTTTGTAGTCTGGTTCCTTGATGCTAATTTGTTTTGGGGGAAATTGTATTCTTTTCCCCTTATCCTGTTTTCTAAAGAATTTTAGCCTTAAGTGGATGAATATTCCATTTGCCTTTCTTCTTTCCCTTCAGGTCACTTTTGAGTCAATTGATAAATCAGGAGCTACATAGAGCCCCCTCTGTGTGTCTGAGTTGAGGGGGAAATGAACCCATTTTTTCCTTTTCTTTGCTCTCCTGCCTGGTTGGCTGCCAGTGAGCTCTCTGGCACAGACTGGCCAGACTCAGGGTCTGTGACTGTGCTCAGCTGGCATGCTGGACAAATATGGACTGGGAGATATGCCAGGGGATGATCTGAGATGTAGGAGACATGTCACAGTGTTGTGCAGTAATAAGGAATATGGAAGCACATATGCAGGGGGACAGGGATCATTGAATCACTCCAGTCTCTTGCTCAAAGCTGGATCAACATTCAGTTTGACTGGGTTATTATGGCATTAATTGGCCATGTCTTAAAACTTGAGAGGTGGGACAGTCTACAGCTTGCTTGTGCAGTGTTCCATTATTAGTCTCCATGAAAGAATTCTTCCCTATATCCAGTCAGAAACAGGTGTTTCAGTTTATGAATTTATTTTTCATTCTTCTTCCAGGCGAGCTTAATAAAGGGTCTGGCTCCATCTTCTCAATAAACTCTTAAGTCTTCTTACTCCAGGAAAAAGAACTCTCGTTTTCTCCTCATGTAGGTCATGTGCTGCAACCCCATGACCATCTTGACTTTTTCCTGGATTCAAGTTTTTTCGGGCTTTTCTTGTACTAGGTGACCCAGATGTGCAGGACTGTAGATTTGGGCTGAGTGAAGAGGAGTAGTTGCATCCCTAGTGGGTTGTTTACCATTGATTTACTGTTTTGCTGTAGCTACAATGCATGGGTGCCAGGGTGCAGTGCTGGACCCTGGATTAACTACTGACCTCCAGGCTCTCTGTGCTTCCCATCAGTGCTGCTGACCCCAGCCCATGGCATTCCAGTGAGTCCAGCCCAGGCACAGGGCTTGGCACTTGTCCTTTGAGAGTTCCATGAAGTTCCTCTTGTTTCACTCACCAGGTCCTTTCACTCTGCACTGCTTAGGGTGGTGCCATCTGCAGACTTGGTGAGGGGCTTTGTGTCTCACCCCAAGGTCCCTGAGACACCCATCCCAAAGGGTCAGTCCCAGGGCAGGTTCCCGAGGGACTCTCTGGCATCTGGGTGGTTTTCTGGACATGGGAATATTGTGTTGAGGGATTTTAGGAGAAGAAAGTTACTGGGATATCGCAGAGGCTGATGAAGGACAAGAATCTTAAGGCATCAAGTATCTCAGAAAACAATTATTGATTCATTTATTATGGATGAATTTTGAAGAGTTAAAGGGACAAGGAACGTCATATAATGGTTGACTTTACTTAGAAAAAAATTCTTTAAGATTAGAAAGACCTTTATTGTGAAAAAAACCAAGACGGCAACAGTTCTTGTTAAAAAAGGAGTGTGTGTGTTTTCAGGGAAGTTGGGTAGCTGTAGTTAACACTGAAATTCAAAGAACTCTAACAATTATACATTCTCATCCTTACCTAGAATAGGGCAGAATTTTCCATCTCCAAGCCTCTTTTCTGGATACTAGTTAATTAAATGTTCCTTCTTACTTGCATTTTATCTTTCAGATTAGAGTTTTCTGATTGATGGTTTTGCTTACATGTGTTTGCATAATAAAATGATGCATGCTCAAATAGACCTCGATATTGCCAGTCTGACTTGCAGGAATTACTCCTGCTCATAGGAATTGTCCTCCCAACTTCAAGGGCTTCATTTGCCTGGGTGGCAGTTGCAGCATTGGGATTTAATGTGTGTCTGTTTCCTATTACATGTTCAGCTTTCAGCAACCTGAGCTCAGCTCCAGCTCTATTACACAGGACAAATTGGGCACCAAGAAAGGTTTAATTTATTTTTTTCCCCATTATAAGGCAAAAATTACTTAAAAATCATATATGCATCTTGCTGAAATCCTTAAGGTAACATGTAAGATGGGGACTCAGTGATTAAGTTACTTTAAGAAGCAACGACTTCAAAGGATCCCTAAAATGAACACCGGTGATAGCCGGAGTAGGGAACTGTGCTGGGGAGCGCAGGGGGGCTGAGGTCCAGCCAGCATGGAATGGGCAGATCCCGCTGGAGCGGGGAAGGGAAGAAGGGGCAGATCCCGGTGCAGCCAGGGAAGGGAAGGGGGAAGAAGGGGCAGAATCCCGATGGAGCAAGAGCCGGGGAAGGGAAAGGAAGGGGGAAGAAGGGGCAGATCCCGATGGAGCAAGAGCAGGGG
>VXBI01004211.1:288385-312083 GCA_013397375.1 Toxostoma redivivum
GGGCGGGTCGTGTCGGGGCAGGTGCCGGCTCTCTCTGGCCGCGGCACCGCTCCCTTCTCGCGCATTATTTTTTTAGGCGTGGGATGGTTTCTCGCTCTCGGTTTAGCCAGGGAAAGGTAGGAGCGCCTCGCAAAGCAAACACTCGCTGTCGTGCAGCCCAGGCCGGCCTTTGCTTAGGGGCCACTCCTCAGACGAGGATTCCCTTTGCAATGGGCTCTGTTGGAAGCACTTCCCAAAGAGTCACGCATTTCCTGTAGTGTTCTGCATAGCCATTCATGTGTCCCAACCAAACTGCTTTTGAAAGTCTTGTGTTCATTCAATGGGAAACTGACTCAGCATGTCTGTTCTTTTGTGGTGGGTCAACACCAATGGTCCATACAAAATACAACTACCTGTTTTTTTCCTGTGAAAAATATAAATATCAGTGCATGCACACAGCAAGTTTTCTATCCAGAAAACTGCCCTGCTGGGACCACATATGCCTTTGTAGTTTAAGTAAGTGCATATATTCATTTACCTACAAATTTATATCCAATACTTAGTAATTATTTTGATGAATTTAGGAGTCCTTAAGTGTTTCCCATATTCTTTTTTTTCTGTAGCTTGGGTGTTTTTTAAATATATAAATGCATTAGGCTGTAGACTGTTTGTTTTTGTTAGGAACTCAGCACAAAGTATCAAATGTCCAAGTGCCCATGAATATGTGTTTGGGGGAAGCTGGTGTTTCTAAACAACTCCTTTTAATATGACTTTATTTCTTTGCCTTCAATTAATAGGTTGGGGTTTTTTTCCTAAAGAATTTCTGTTATTTCTACTATGCCAGTGGTGTAGACTAAAGGATGCAACAGAATGCTTTGGACTGCACCCTCACCTTCTCGACACTGAAATTCTGCACTAATGCTTCTGAAAATAAAGGAATTGTTTTTTATTGTATAGAACAGATTGTCTCATACTCTGATATGCCTTGATTTAATGTGCCAGGCTAAACTTCAGCAACGTTCTTAAATGCTTTCAAGTGTTGAAAGAAATTCTCTGGTTTCTCTTAAACCTGTAGAGTCGCACCTTTTTCAGGGTGTCATGAATGTGTCACCAAAGCCACATAAACACACTGCCGTGGATTTTTCTATTCAGGAAAACAAAGTTGTGATGTAAAGTCCTTTAGAGCTTTGTTTGTGTTTTGAGTTGTTTTTGGTTTTTTTTATGAGGGGTAAGCTAATTCTGTTTTGTTTTGTTTTTCTTTTGCTTTAGCTAAAAAACTAGGAATTACTGATGTGCCAGCTGAGGTGGTTACTTTTATTTCCCATGCAACACAGAACAGATTAAGAGCAGTGCTGGAGAAAGTGACAGTGATAACCCAGCACCGGATGGAGTCGTACAAAGTAAGTGTGCCCTGAGCAGGGCTGGCAGTGCCTGGTTCCTGCTGCACAGCTTCCCTGGCTGCAGCTTTGTGTGCTGGGCTGCTGGATCTGCTGCCAGCTCTTCCTCCTCTCTGGGACAATTTGGGGGTACAATTGTTTCAGTCTTGCTGTGCTGAAGTGTCTGGCATAGAGCATGTGCTAAGCTATTTCTGCTCGTGGATTGTGACAAGACTTGATTCCTGATAGATCCTTTTTTGTCCAGGATATCCAGGAATTGGATCAAAATTGCTTTGGTATTTAGGAATCTATAGTAACTTTTCTGTATGTGGGGAGTACTAATATTTTACAAAAGCTGCCTTAGCAACTAAAGAATTCAGCTGTAAATTCTTCACTGTAATTAAACATGGTTTTCTATTAAAAAAAATTACTAATAAAACGCTACTGATTTGTTTCTTAGTGATTGTATTCCTGAAGAAAACTGAAACAATTTTGATATCTCAAACAAGGGAGAAATTTACATAAAGATCTGCAAACCAGTTTGAAATTAAAAAAAATCAAACATCTTTATTGATATATTTGAAATATCGTTTTCAGTAGAAGATACTTGTTAGTTATTATAGTTGTTAAACTGATGTCAAAGGAAGATGGCAGTAACTAGTTGTGTGTTGTCTAAGCTGTATTTAGATTTCTTTAGCATAAATATACATTGAATAGCTCTGGTTTAGTTTGTTCCTTGGTTTTGTGGTGTACTTTTTTCTATTCCTGGAGTGACAGTCTAGCCAAACAGCTTTGGACTGTGTCTTAGCCCACCTATTTCCCAAATCTGGGGACCCCATGACCTTGAGTCATGGTTGGACTAATGCTATGTGATATTTGCAGAAATAATCATCTCTGGAATCTGTGACTATAATCAACATCATTGTGATAGAAAAATGGATTAAAAAATAAAGGCCACTTTTCCTGATTAATACCTACACTTAAATCTTTCATTGCAATTGATAGATATATTCTACTATATTGGATTAAAAGTAAAATATCCTTATTTCTTTTCAGTATTCTTTATCATCATCAGAAGCGTTAAATCCTTCCTTCCTTCTCTCTAGGATGGTATCTGAGAAGAAAACAGTCTGCTTAGTCCATGTTAAGCCAAAGAAGCATTTAAAACAATGTCTTAAAAGATCCCTAGGAAAAAAATAGTCTTGTCTCTGATTGAAATGTAGTATTGTCATTGTTTTCTTTATTTTCTTGGTTAATGCTGTTCTTTGATTTCATAGCATGGTAGTCAGAAAGGAAAACATTAAGTAGATAAATGAGATGAAAGTAATGTGGATAACTGATTTTTCTGACTGACATTCTGAGTTTTCTCCATTTGGCTCATGCCATAAACTCTCCTGGTTGCTGCGTGCTAGGAAAACTTGCACGCTCTTAGTTGTCATAAGCTTCTGTTTTAATTGGAGTTAGAGGCTTATTTTCAACTACTTTTTAGCTTTAATGCTTTTATAATGCTGCATCTTGGGAAAGTCTGTTACTAGTTCAAGATTAGCACAAATGCAGGAATTATAGGTTATGAGCCTGGTTATAATTCTAGCTAGGATTATTCAGTAATAAAGTTAAGCATTTAATCTGTTTTCCATCATTAAGTAAGTTGATTTTACTTTTTTTAATTGTTTCATGTATCTGGTGCTGATAAATCAATCTTTGTTTTTCTTAAAATTGCTTACCTATTAATTAAATTATCAGATTCTCACTGTGTTATTAACCATAGGCTGGCTTCATTCCTCTGAGCCTAAAAAAAAGAGTTTTCTTTTTATTATTAGTACAATGGAAAGATTTTAGTGTGTGACACCTACAGTCTGTAAATGCATGGTCTTGATGAAGTGCCTGTTTTCCTAAAGGCCTGTCCCTGCTTTTCAGGATGATGAATGGTACGAGCAAGCCACAGATGTCCGATCACAGCTCAAGTTCTTTGAACAGTTGGAGCGTTTAGAAAAGCAAAGGAAAGATGAACAAGAGAGGGAAATTTTGCTGAAGGCTGCCAAGGTATCACTTTTACTGTTTTTTTTTTTAACTACTTAACAATCCATAGCCTTCAAACAATTATTTAATTCTGTGCTATGTGTTTCATAAGCACATTTTGTTTCTTACAGTAAGAAAGGTACTGGTGGTGTGACTTCACACCTTGAATTTGTGAGTCAGGCTCTGCTCTGTGCTGACTCCAGACCCACCTGCCTGGGATGCCTCTGTCTTGTCAACATACAGCTCCAAATTTGATGAGTTCTTGGAAATACAGGAGACAGTGGCTAGCACTTTCAAAAGAATTCTGTGAAATGATTTATACAGTTGCATTTAAAATTTAATAGATGCCATAGGTTTCTGTGCCACTGGAGAATCATAGAATCATAGCCTATACTTCTGGTCTTTAAAGAAATTCAATAAATTCTGATGAATTTTTTAGGGGCTTTTTACTTCTTAGATTTTTAGACTTTGAGATGTTTTTTTTGTTCATCCTCATTTTAATGTGTTCTAGTCACTTCTCTCTAACTGCAGTATTTGATTGATTCATGCCTGGCTTCAGTTAATTGTCAGTTCTCAGGACTTGTTCCTTTGTAACTTTAATTCCAGAGACTGGGTGTTCATAGGTGCAATAGAACAAACTCATATAATACTGTTTCAAGAGCACATAGATATAGATAAGTCTCCTGCTTGTAACTGTAAATTTAATCATAAATATAATATCTAACTCCATATAAGTTTATCTCTTAGTTATCCCATTTTTAATTGTATTTTAACCTTCATTGAGTTATTTATTGTATATTCTGAAGAGATTATACAGAACAACTCAATGTTCAATTGTAACACAGCCTCCTGATTTTATGCCATTAGTGTTCACGAATTGAAAAATTAAAAAAAAAAAAAACAAACCCAAACCTTGCTAATTTAGAAATCTGTTCTCAGTTAGGTTACTTTAATCTGTCCTGTTTGTACTCTTAATTTATAATTGTTCATGTTATTAAATATTCCACAAATTTTGCACAACATAGATACTCTTTAAATGTTTTGATGAAAACATATTTGCTGTTTTCGTTCTTATTTATTAAAAATAAAGAAATGCTTATTTATTTCTTTTCCTGTTTTCTCCATTCAGTGACTACATCTTAGTGAATTATTTTTCTGTGTATCCTGCTGCTTGTTACTTACATTGGTCATTTTTTAGCAGGCATTGCGAAAAAAGCAGTAGCTTATAGTCCTCAATTCAGAAATGTTTCACTGACTGCACAAAGCCTTATGCAGGCTGGTCTGAGATTGGGTTAGAAGACCTCCTGCTGTTCCTTCCTACCTGAATTCCTTCATGAATTGATATTCTGTGTTTTGGACAGGGGTTTTTTGTTGTTGTTTCAGTCTTGGATAATAAAGTCCTGTGAAGTCTAAATTTAGGAAATAAACACATGATTATCAAATTTGGTTCTTATAAAATACAAGAAGAGCAAATTAAAGACTTCCACAACAAGAAAAAACAGTAAAAGAATCCCCTAATTTATTTGAAAAAATTGCCTTAATTATTGAATGCATACTTCATCTTCCATAACTAGGAGACAGCTTGGAAGAAGTGCATAGTATACTATAAAAATATATGAAGGTGAAAAATAAATGAAGGTATTAAAAATCCAAAACCAAAGCACAGAGTAGCCATCAGCAGTGCTGATTTATCAGTATTAATGTTTAGAGAGAGAAGTAGAAAGCGCTGTGGATCCCTTGGAAGGTGCTTATGCAGTGTTGTGATTTCAGTGCAAATTCCAGTTTGGAGCTGAGCTTGCTTTGTTCAGCTGCTGCTCCCCAGCCTGTTCTGATGGATGGGTGACCTATTGCAAGGCTTCAGTAGGACATGCTTTGGCTCAGTATGGTCAGATTATAATTTTTTATTCTAAATGATGGATTTTACATTATTTCCTTCGATTCTCTGGTGCTGCTCAAATGCAAAAGCACCTGTGTACATGAATAGTGATGTTTGCTGAGGTCTTTGTTCTGAATTCCTGTGTACTAACTCCTTACCTAGGATTTTGTTTTTTTCTGGTTTTTTTATGAATGTGCTTTGTTGTCTGAGGAAGTCTCAGCCCTCGTGGGAAGGATGCAGTCATTGTAGGCACACAGTAATGAAGTGGACACAGTTAAAATCCTCCCCAGCTGCCTGGTGAAGTGATGCCCATCAGTACCCATTTCTCTTTGTCTTGGTGATACTTGTGTCTGCAAAGGAGGAGATGCTTTAACTGGCTCTAGAGACTCAAATATCCCCATGCAGAGGCATTGTTCCCCCAGTCATAGCACCTTTGTCACCTTGACAGTGCTGTCTTTAAAAATCTTCGGGGTTTAAAGTGAAATTTCTGTTTTCCTTGCTACAAATACTTCAATCTAAAAATCATATTTATTTATAACTGCAACTCATTAATGTGCCTTTTAGAGGCAACATGATATCTTATCTTGGAAGTGTTTTGACAGATTATTGTGCAACAATATTTTTAAGGTTACTCAGCAGAACCACTTAAGTCAAAGTTTCAAAACTTTCTGCTGGTGGTACCTCATTTGCTGTCTCATATGGAAAAGCATAAAAAGGTTGAACTTGCACAGGGAAAAATCTTTTTTAATTATTTGCACTTTGGAGTCTTGTTGACAGCCAAAGTCCAGGTTTTGACGAAGAATTAATAGTGAAGGAAATGTTTTGGGCATTGAAGCAGATGGTGGTAAATAATCTACTTAGTAACAGGATAATCGATGGAGAAGATAATGAAAAAATGAAGGCATAGGTTGAAATCAAAGGGGAGGCAACATGAGTTTTTGAGAAGCCTTGAAACTGATCTGGTAATTTAGCATTACAGTTCAGTAGGGGGTAAAAAAAAAAAAAAGGTAAATAAAAAAGGGTAAATGATGGCCAAAGAAAGTGTCAGCTTTGCAGGTTTTTCTTGTTTTGAATGATAGATGGGTTTCTTTAGGAGGAGAAAGGAAAATATTTGACACAAATGTTCTGGTTGATCTGCAACCGTAATTTCAGTTGTTACAGTAGGAAATGATTGCAAAATTTGTAAGCACTTAGGTGGGCTTGGTTTTGCTTCAGGAAATATTTTTGGGAGAAGGAGAGCTCAAATCAGATGAGAAGGTAGAAGGAAAACAAAGTCAGGTTTCAAAAAAAATGCAGTTTTTGACATTCTAAGTCACTGACGTTAAAATTGGCTGTGGTGCTACATCAATAGTATTTCAAACAAAATAGCAGTATTATTTAACTTGTTAAATGAGAGAATTTTACAAAATCTTATGTCTCATGCCTGGGAAATACTTGAGAAATAGGAACTTCATATCACGAGCTGAGTATCATTGTGAATGATGTTCTCATTCCAGTGAGATATATTGAGGGAAGACAAACTTGACAGGAAAGGAAAAATCATGGTATGCTATAGTAGTAATGCAACATACAATTTCTTTTACAATAAAAATCTAAAAATTGAAACTACTACTATGCTGCTTCAGGAGCAAGAATGACCTCCTGCATCTCAGGGATCCTGCATCATATTCCACAAAGTTCCAAAACCTTCCACAATGTTTCAGCGTGTTCCACAGCATTCCAAAATGTTCCATAACATTCCCATACCAGCCTTGAACGTGTGGCCCAAAGCTTTTCTCTAATTTACTTTCTAGTAACTATTTTTATTGTAGAAGTGTTTAAGAAGGTTATAGAGCTTGGTCCCCAAATGTGAGATCCAGCCACCTCCTGCTGCTGGAAGAGCTCCTGTCTCAAGCCCCCAGAAAATGTGAATTTTCAAAAGGAGGAAGCTGTGCAGGGAGGGACTGAGCTGCCTGGCTTGTCACTGATTTTGGGTTTCCTTCCTGACATGAGCATCACAGGTGAAAAAAAAATGGCACAAGGAGGGACAATCTTGTGTATAAACACATATGTAGAGCACAGTCTCTTTAAAGGAAATATTTGGGAGAGTCAACTCTTGGCCCTGGTTTGTTTTGCCAGTAAGAGCCACTGGCTCTTGTTGCCAGGTGTGTGCAGAGCCAGACATCCTCTCTGGGCCTTTGGGGATGGTACAGGCAGCACTCAGAACAGTCTTAAGGCAGCAGAAAGGTCAAAAGCCAGACTAAAATCACTTGGGGAATTTACCTTTACATTTGACATGGTGTGTCTCGTGCGGATTTTCTAAAACAAACCCAACAAACCAATAAAAAAACAAACCCAAACCAAACCCAACAAAGCACTGGTCTTATTATAGTAAATCTGTGTTCTTGCTGCTTTCATAGCTATTTCCAAAACCTGGAAAATGCAGGTGGTGTTTGTCAAGTTGAATGAAGTTCTGGTTCTGGGCTAATAATGAGAATGTTTCTGGCAGCAGCAGGAGTAGGATGCTGTAGCTGATTTGTTGTTGTTTTTATTTCTGAATTGTTTTTTGGAGAGAGTGGTGACAGTAAAGAGTTACAGCTTGGGGTTGTCCTGGCTCTCAGAAAATGAATGAATTATATTTCTGTTATAATCTATGATAAAGTGGATCATGTTAAAATTAGTGTGTTAAGTGATCTGCTCAAAGTGACTGAATGCCTGTATATTTTATGATAAAATTAATGTTGAAATTTAATTTCCAATATATGCATTCGATTAGTCTATTATTTTGGGTGTTATGTATTAGTAGCACAAGTCTGTCAATCTTAAATACAACTATCACAGCAGTAAGATGTGTTCTGTAAAAATACAATTTACATAAGTAAATGGCAAATCATGTTTAGAGTTGTTTGTAAAGTTAATAAGCATTTATGGATTGGGTAGTACTATAGGCTGAAGGGCTTTTTTTTTTTGGAGAGATCATTGAAATTTGGTGCTGCAGATTTCCTTGCACACATGTGCTGTGATGACTTGGAGGGGCTGCTCCCTGAGTGTGAGATGGGTTCAGCTGTCATTCCATTTATCCTTTCCCTCTCCTCTGAGAGCAGTGGATTCACTGCAACCTCCTGTCTGCATGAGCACTCAGAACTCACTTCTGATCAGAGCAGAGCAAAATGAGAATTATTGTGTTGAGATAGTTTTCTGAATTTTTAGGAGTTTTCTTCTGCAATTTTAATGATTTTAATATAAATCATTTTTCAGACCTGTGCTTTTGCATTCCACCTCACCATGGTTGTACCACTGAGCAGCATTTTACCCTCAGCTATGATGCTTTTAACTTTCACTTTTTATTAACAAAGCTAATGTAAAAGCAAAGTGTTTCATGTTGCCAATTTAATTTCTTTAATTAAAAGTGAAAGTTATAAGCTGGTACAGCCGTGGGTGAAGTTCTAATGTCATCAATGGGGAAAAATAGGTTTAAAATTGAAGCGGTTGGCACAGCAGTGGCTCTCAATAGTACAGCACCTGCAGTTGTGACTCTTAACTTTATTTAATGAAAAATGATGAATTTGAGGCATTAAAGACCCCCAGTGTATATATTGATAAGGGGCAATAGAGCTGCAAGGGCCTTAGCTGGGATCAAATGTAGCTAAATGCAGGAGAGACCCTGTGAGACATTTCCCAACACAGGAGTAACAAGCTGAGGCTTTAAAGTCCTTACAAATCTAAACAGAAAACTTACTTTTGTTAGTGGATAAAAACGTAGCAACAGTGCAACTTCAATGTTAGTAATCAAGCAAAGTATTGAATAATTATAATAATGAAGCACATCAGAAGTACTTCTAATCTGTCCATCTGCATAGATGCAGAGTATGCTCCAATTTTTAAAAAATTAGTGTATGTTTATAAGTATATAATTTTATGGGTTATAAATACCCTTATAATTTTAAAAACACTTGCTTTCTAATTTAAGACAATTCTATGAAATCTGAAATACCCTTAAAACTACACTGCTCCATGTGTAATTAGATGTCTCTTTTTGTGGCCTCCTGCCTTAACACAAGCCAGAGGAAGAGCTGAGGTTTGGAACATTAGGGAGTTTGGTAACATGTAAATGAAGCTCCTTATTTCTGTTGTTTTGAATACACACATTTAACATACACTGCTTTTCATACTTTGGAAGTCCAATATTTCCATAGACCTAATGTGATCTATGCAGTTTTCACTTTTCAGATAAAGTGCTGTATAACACAAAGCACTTCAGTTCTTCACAATTAAAATACCAGGTTGTCTGGTCTAATAAAATAGCTGTTGTTTGGGAGAAACGTTAATAAACCTGGTTTGCTGAATACATTCTCAGTGGGAGACAGCATTTAATGTATTTAGAAGTGTATTATCTGCTTAGGATCAGTCCTGGGTTTCTCTAAAATTACTATGAGAAGCTTGTTTGCTTTTAAAGGTGTTTATTCATTAATAGGAAAATACATTATAAAAATGCAGCCTGCTTTATTTTCAGATCTAGACATGATGAACAGGGAGGAGAAGGCAAAGGAATTGTGATAAAGTCCTTGAAAGTATTTGGTTTGGTGGGTTCTCTGGTTAAGTAGGTGTTTCCAAAGCTTTAGAGGAAGGAAACATTGGTGCATTGAAAGATTTTGGAAAAGCATGTTTCACAAAACAGGTGAAGTGCTGCAAATCAAGATTTGGATGTTAGAGAGAAAGGGAGAGAAAACCCAAAATATTAATTAACTGGAAGAAAAAAGTTTAGAATTTAAAATTTAAATCCTAACAATTTAAAAAAGTTAGGAAGGATTAGTCAGTAGCTTGTCAAAAGTAAGTGTAAAATACTAAAATAATTGCTTGGTGATGTTGACATGTAGACAAGCATAACAAAAGCTGAGCAGCAGCAAAATTGTGCAAACTCTTCAGAGGAAGGGAGAGATGTTCACATGTGGAATGGAGTGTAAAGGGAATCCAGTGACATTTCTAAAGCTTATTTAGGCACCTCTCTTAAGCTTGACATTTGCATTTGCTTATATTTGCTTTAATCTGCGTGAGCATTGGTGAAGCCTTTTATAATTTACATTAGATCATAAGGTGAAGAATTAATGAAATAGTTGATGTTTGTACTTGTCCTTTAATGCATTTTAGTCTCCATATGCTGATGATTTTATTTCTGAAGCTTACTAGCATGGTATCCAGCAGGAAAGTATTTTAGTCTTAACAAATCTGCTTTTAAAAAAATCTGTTAGAGTTTATCTGAACACAAGAGAGTTAAATTCCTTAATTTTTTTTAGCAGTAGTGATACATCCAATGTAAAGTCAGAATTCTGCTTGTTTGAAACAAAAACTAGTCTGGATTCTTTGGAAAAGCTCTTTGGCATGGGTTCAAGCAATAACTAGAAAATTATTGCATTACTCTACGTGTAAAAGTAGTTCTATCTTCACCTTCATTCTGGGTTAAATATTTAACTTCACCTTGTATTTTAGATCTTCATTTTTAAAACAAAATTCCTGTATTTGATATTGTTTAGAAGTTTAGTACCTGTTTTCACCTCTGCAATAATTTTTATTGTATATTTACTGTGAACAAGCTGGAGGTTTACACAGAGCAGATGATTTGCTTTTGCATATTGAGATTATCCTGAACTCCAGATGTACTCTTATTTGGTCAGTTTCTGGGGAAGAAAGAAAAAACCTCAGCTTTTAAATGTGTTACTTGACTCTGTAGCACTTGCAGAGTTTTTTCTTCACTTACGGAGCCCAGGAAATTGCAACGTTACTTTGCATCTACTGCTTTAATTTTTCTTACAACGTCCCCAAACACAACATATATCTGGTGTGTTTTCCAGGATTCTATCATTTCCTTGTAGAAAGTTAGTAACAATATTAGAAGTTTTAGCTGGATTCTCTCAGGACACTCTGCTTTCTCCTAAAGCTGATGTGCTTTTAACTTGTACTTTGCATTTGGCGAATTTTCAGCTTCATACAGTAGTATAACAACACTTTGTGTTTCTGTACTGCTTTCACTGTGAGACTCACAAGGCAACAGAAGTTCATTGTACATTTATAAATTTATCATCAAAACCCATGAAAGGGCTAAATATGCTTTTCCATACATCATACTGGGGAAACTAAGGTTCCAATGATTGAATTGTTATTGCAAGATGACAGCAAGGACCCTGTTCAGCTCGATTCATAAATACTGACCTGACCCCATGTCCCAGAGAAGCAGCTCACTGACTGGGCTTTGGTAGTTTGGTTTTTAACTTAATAGGTATAAAGAGAATCAAGTTCTTAGTAATTGCTGTGTTGATTAGAAACCCAGCTCTCTGGCAGACCCATGCATTTCATGAAATACCTTATGTCCTTTGAACACTAACTAGGTCACATTATCTATGTTTTTCTTTTGTCTGGCCACAGCAGGTAGAAGGAACCTCAGCCTCTGCTGAGGTGGAGTTTCTTCCTTGGTTGGCACAACTGCAACACAAGAGTCTGGTTTGGTCATTGACTATCTCAAATTTCAATTTGTCATTCTTTGCTGCAGACACTGTCCTGTCCAAAAACCTCTTAACACCAACAGACACAAAAGCACTTGTAGATGTTGGAAGGTGAAGCTGATGTGCGCAGTGGAGGAGTTAAGCACATCTAAAAATCTCATTATTGTTTAATGTCACCCTGTGTTATCAGCACTGTGTTTTATAGTGTGCTATATTAGCTGAAAAAAATAATCCAGGTTTAAAAAAACCCCAACCAAACCCACAAAACTAACAGGAGAAAGGATATGGAATACTGAGCCAAATCAAGCCAAGGCACTCTCCAGGTGTATCAGAAATAGTACACAACCATTTTAAGTGTGAGCCCTTCAAACCTATCTCCCTTTGGTTTTCTTAATGGATTTTTGAATTCTGACCAGAATATGGTATGAAAAACTTAAACACCAGAAAAAATCTGAGAATAGGTAATTTTGCAAACTAATATTCTTTCAAGTTTCAGGTCTGCCTTCAGCATAGCAATAAGCAGAGTGACAGATAGGAGAGGGCACAGATACTCCTTTATGAGTTGTGTAAATTATATCACTTTAAATCTCAAAGAAATACTGAAGTAGAACTACTACATCTCTCAGGTATTAGGAACAAGAGTTTTCCATGGATGCCACAGGTTTTATTGGAGCTTCTTAGAACTTTTTGTGCAACATTTGCTTAATGCTGACCTATCACTCGTTTATAAAAGTATAATATGTGTATTATGTGCTTCTTGAGTTTTGAATTCCATCAGTCTGAGAATGCATAGTGAGCACAAATATAAATTTAATGGTTTTTAATGTATGGTTATTAAATAATCTGTCTAAAGAAATGTTAAAAGGTTATTATTCCAATTAAATTATCTGCTTTTAGAGCTGTTTCTGGTTTTGAAGGAAAGTGCAGAGGTTGTCATTTAGCAATATCAATTCAGTTTTTAAAATGATAACATTAATATTAGTAGTGCATGAATGGGTTTAACAGAGTGGATTTCTATGCTCTACTCAAAGTAAGCTCATATGGAATAGCAACATCCTTATTATAAAGATTTACCTTTTGTGAGGGCAACTCTACAATGGTTTTCTTTGGGTTCTCTACCAAGAGCTAAATACAAGTGTATTGCAAACAGTGCATTTTAAAATATGTGACTGTAAGGACTTAAACTTAAAAGTTTGGATAGTGGAAAGAGTGTAACTTCTGATCTTGGATGCTTGAATTTGTTTGTATTGAATAATTGAAATCTAAACCTGTATGGAAACTTTCACATTGACAGAAACATGGTTGGGTTGGTGGGGGGTTTTTTGTTTGATTTTGTTTTGTGTTTTTGGTTTTGTTGGTTTTTTGGTTAGTTGGTTGGTTTGATTTGGTTTTTGGTTTTTTTTAAATTCAAATCTCGACTACATCTGGTTTATAACAGAACATTAGGTGAGGCTTATGGGTTTGAAATTGCACTTCTGTCAATTTAAGTGTCCCATGTTTGATACCTTGTATCCTGTTCCTATTTATTTGCTATTTTTTAACTTACTGCAACAGATGAGGGGTTCTTAAACCATCTGTTAACCTTTTTTCCCCATTTTTTTTTAAACATGTAGAGTCGCTCAAGGCAAGAAGACCCAGAGCAAGCTAGACTGAAACAAAAAGCAAAGGAGGTAAGCAGAGCTAGAGATCATTACACTTGACATTTCAAGGCTTGAACATATTAATTTTTTATGCCTTGCTACTTGTATATCGTTAATAAAAATCTGACTAAAAACTTTTTAGGATGTATTTGTTGCTTTGCCTTTGATCTTAATGTTTGCAAACTAATACATTAATACATGTGAAGCCTAAGGAGATTTTATAAGAGAATATTTCCATACATTACATTTTCATTTCCATTTTAGGTAGCTGTAGCTTTTGTTGGGTTGTTGATGACAGCAGCTCTAGATTTTGGTGGAAATATATGTCTTTGTCTTTTTGTAAAATGTCGCTTTCTTAGAAATGTGCTACTTAACAATTTTGTTCTGGTAACATTCTTTCAAGTAATGTAATTGCCAATCATTTTCTCTACCCTGTGATTCAGTGGACTGTTTACTCATTTGTCTAAATTACAATAATCTAAAAAATATCAAATAATTTCCTATGAAGTTGTGATGTGTTACTCTAAGAGTACCTTAATTTGCTATAAATGAGTGACTGTCCTTTGCTTAAGGCATCTCATGCCTTAGGATTGGGATGTAACTTAAATCAATTAGAAAGATTAAAATATCCATCAGTTGAAAGCAATTTCAGTAAAATGATGCCATTCTTTTTAGCCACCTTGTTTGGATGTAGGCATTAGCAGGTAATTATTATGCACTGGAAGGTAACATATACAGAAAAATGCATAGAGCAAATTCTTTTGTATTGACCTTTTCTTCCTGTTTCATTTCCCTCTTGGCACTATTCTGGAGTCCCGTTAGCTACACAGATTTTATGTATATAAGAGTCAAAAAAATCCAGATACATGGATGAGTTTTATTTGTCTTCATTTCATTCTGTGGTTAAGACTTGCTGAAATGACTTCTTGTAAACATTAGACCAGGCCTTAGTGTTTCCAGAGTTGGATTTGTCAAGCAAGTATTGAAATGAAACAGAGTAATCAAGTTATTTGGCAGGAAAAGAAGCAGGATTTTAATAGTACTTGGTTTTTGTATGTAGCCAGTGTATGCAAAGGAAGTATCAGATTTCTGAGAACAGTTGATGGCAGGCAGGAAGGGCTATTGAGCTGAGAACCAAAGGTGCTGTGCTGCAGTGAACTGAGCTGGGATTAAATGCATTGCTGCTGCATCAGTGTCTGGTTTTAGTAATCAGGGGTGTAAAGCTCTAGAGACTTGCACTTAAAATATTAACATTTAATAAGTAAAAACATTTTCTTTTGCAAAGGGGATTGTGGCATGGTACTGGCAAGATACTGTTTTAAGATGGTTCATATTTTTTTCTGCACTGGACACTGGATATATGCTGATGTCCCAAGTGATATTGGCACTGCCAAAATAAAAAAATAAATCATTTTATAGTATAAAAGGTTGATTAGAAAAACTGTCTTTGACATGTCTTCGTCATCTGAAATTAAAAGTTTTGAATCAATACCAACAAAAAAGTCAAAAATTTCTAAACTTCACTGCCAGCTGGGCTACTCTTCAATGTGCTTATATTCTTACAGCTCAGAGAGGAATTGTGTTTCTTCCAGGTTTTGTATAAGCTAAGGAATAAGATACTGTGAGCTTCAATAATAAGTTGGATTTGAAGCTATGATTCCATGATTTCTGTGTCTTGAATGTTGCCTGAAGATCTTTGTTGCACAGATATTCTTGTGGTAGTAAAGTGGTGTTAGGTGGTGTTTTAAAAAGCACAAAGAAGGCACCCAAGAAACCTGCAGTTCTTCTAGCTTGTGTTACTTGTTTAATGATAAGAATTTCAGATAGCTTGTTTTTTCATCCCAGCAAAACAGCTGATAATAGCATTATTATGTTCTGAAGATGGATAATGGTTCAGGATTTAATCAGTTTGAACAGTGACACTACTGACAAATCAGAGAGAGAAAGTGAAGTACCAAAATAAGTGATTTGAAGTCTTAAAGTCTTCTAAATATTTCCTTAAAAGGAAGAACCTATTCAGAACATTGAGGAAACTCTGGAAGATGTTGTCTTGGAATGCAAAATAAAGTTACCAATACAACGAATAATAGGATGAAGAGGAAAGAAAGAAAACTAGGAAAGGTTATTTGTTCCAAAACATTCTCCTTTATGGATATTTTGGAGTCTTCATTCTGTAACGCTCTGTTTTTCTTCCTAATTTAAGAAGAAAAAAAAGATTAGCTCAATGTCTTTCACAGAATGTCTACCAATTGAGAGTTTTCTCTTTGCTTCTTAGTGACATGAAGACAATGTAAGTGGAATCCTTTGGACACATTTTAAAATTAATTTTATTAGGTGAAGATTTGTTTTTTCTCTGTAGTTCCATCTTGATCCATTTATTAGCCAGTCTTCAAACCACTCTGCATATTATTTAAACCAAATTGGCATAAATAAAGTTTAAACTGTATTTAAATACTTACCCAAACAAAGGAAAGATCCATCTGCATGGGGTCTTATTGCAGAGACAGACATAACAGTCAGGTTTCATTCACACCCAGACTCTTTTAACTGTTTTAGTTAAGTCTGTGCAAACCCACTCTGATTTCAGTTTGAGTGACTTATTTTGCTTTGGTATAGCCTGTTTCAAATGGGCTTGGGTGAAAGCAGTAGCAAAATGTGCCTGTGGAGGATTATATTGCTCAAAACTCTACATTTGCTTTCCCACTTCTGAGATGGTGCAGCCTTTTCTCACTGGGCAGCATGTGATTGTTTCAATGGTAAGCCTATTTAATAAACCACTGAAAAATATTTTCCATTGAGACTATTTCAGGGAAAAATGAAGCTTTTCAGCTATTATTTGTTGCATTGCTTTGTAACAAATTCTGAGATGTCTGACTTGGTAAAACTTAATGTAAGAAATAGTATCATTTTGAGCAGTGTCTGTTTTGTTGGAAATTATGTAACTTTCCTAATTATTTTTTCTAATTAATGGTTTTAATTAACTTTTTACTTGTTGTAATTAATACTAAGTAGGGTATTAATCATAAGCAATGGAATTTTCTATTTTAGCCAATACATAGTTAAGTTTTTGCAGAGAATTGCTGTTGTTAGAATGTGATTAGAAAATCACTGAAACTAAGTTTTGCTAAACTAACCTGATAAGCTTCAATGAACAAAGCATGACTAAAGCTTTTGAAATCAAGCTTTAGGAAATACACTGATTTATGTAGTCTGGAAGTCACAAATGTAAGTTAAAGAAATTATGAGTTATCTAATTTCCTTAAAAAGCTTTATTAAATAGACCATAAAAAGGCCATGTAACTGATAGCAAGAATAGATCAAGATTAGGAATATCTGAGTCAACACCTAGTAATTAATGATAGAAGTGGTTTAGAAGAAAGGCAGGGAGAGTGAGATCCTCCACATCCTTTCTACCAGGGGTATTTTGCATATCAGGGTCTGTTGCCTAAAAAATATTTTAATTTAGAAGTCAAGTTGTTGAGCTTGATCTTGAAAGATGAACTTGGTTCAAATTTTTGTGTCATCACCAACCAAGAATATGGCATAATAATGAAAACTCAAACCAGACACCATGAATGTCTGGGCATGTATCCAGGCCCCAGATCAGGTTAGATAACACAGTGGAATCTGTTCTCAGATCTGCTCATCAGCCATGCAAGGGAAGTCTCTGACCTCTTGGTATCCATCCCAGAAGCCTTGGGATGCTGGGGAAAACACAAGACAGCCCTTGGTGTGCCCTTGTCAGCAGAGCTGGGGCTGGGTAAGGTTTTACTGTGCATTGAAGGGGCTTGGGAGCACCCCCTGGCCAGGAGCTTTGGGCTCCTGCAGGAGCAGAGCAGACAGAGGCTGTTCCATGCTCCCAGAAGGGCAGCACACTCTGGTGGCCACTGGCCTTGGGTGCTGCATCCCCCATGTCTGCAGGGTCCTCTGGAACAAGAGCCTTGCTGGGCTGAGGTTTACACTTTGGCCTGTATCCTTTTTTGAGTTATATGCAGTAAAATATGTGGACTCCTAGCAGATGGAGTTCTTGAAGAAGCTATAGGATCCTTCTCTTCAAAATAATGAAATATGTACATGCTGTGATGTATGTGTTATGTGATTCTAACATTGCCTTAGAGATTTTAAATCCCCCAGAAGAACTTGCAGCAGAACTACTGGAACTCCAGCATAATATACTTAGTGACTACAATAGGAAAACAGCTTTACACTAAATAAGTTCTTGTCACCACACTAATATTTATGTATCAACTCAATAGGAGTGATTTATTTTAAAATATTTAAATGATAGTTTACTGCAGTTATCATAATTACTGAAAATGAAAAGGATTTTGTTTTGTTTGGCAAGTTCATTTATTCCCCTTCTCAGCAAAGCCAAAGTCCTTAAAGATTGTACTACTAAAGCAGTGTCTCAGAGTTGAGAAGTCTAAGTAAGTTTTCTATTTTATCATACCTGACATAAAAACATTGATTTAAAAACAACATTCTTAAATTGGTTTCTTATAACACAGTCCACTGAGAAATGGGGCACTTGAACAGGAATAAATTTAAATTAAATTTCCACATAGCTCTCTAACCCATCTGAGTGTCAGTAGGTGGAAAGAAGGAAAAACTATGAATGTGATACTTGAAGTAATGATTAAGCAGTGTTTAGACAACAGTGATTCTGCAGAACAGAGCTATTTCATGAATAGTTTCTGCATCAGGTTACCAATGCTACAGCTGTGATGCAGAAGCAACGCAAGTGGTTTTGCCAATAAGTGTAGAAAGTCAGGTAACAGTCACTTTTTTTGTTCTTTCCCTGTACCACAAATGTGTTGTTTGTACCCAGAAAAATGCTTTGACCATTCCTGTCTGGTTCAAGCTTGTGCAATGCTGCTGGGTTTGACTTTGGAGTATAAGATTTTTCTGAAGTTAAAAAATTGTTGCAATGACTTAAAATGTTAGTACTAAACTTGCACCTCAGAGAGGAGTGGTCCTATCTTATTAGTGTAAATACTCTCCTGGAAGTCCTGCTGCATTATCAAGTTTATTGCCTAATCTAGCTGTGGGTTTGTTTTTTTTTCTTTTAGCAGATAGTGCATTAGATGTACAGGTATATTATGGTAACAGTCTCAAACTTCGATGACTGAAGTTGATTATAAAGCTTATAACCAAGGACAAGAGAGGCATGGCATTACATTTCCGTGTGCAAATGGTGCTGGGGAAACAAGATAATCTATATACAGTAGTAAGTTTATTACATATGGATCTCGGTGTGTAAGTCTTCCAGAATTCCTGTGTTTCCAAGGACGAGGTACTGCCCTATGGTGAATTCTACAAGTGCTGAAGAATTTTGGTCAATAGCAATCTTACTATTCAGCAGAACTTCTTGCATATCTCTTTGTAAAATTGAAGGTGATGACAATTCCACCCTGTTCTCCTGGGCTTAGAGCAGAAGTTGTGACAAGTTGTCTGGCTGAAGTTGAAGTGTGGTGTCACCCTTGCTGTACAGAGAGTCAGAAACTGGATAATTGACAGAAAAATGCTGGGAAATCAGAGGAATGGCTATGATATCTTCCAGCTGAGTCAAATTATTTATTCCTGCTTAGGTAAAATGTATATTAATTAGACCTGAGTCAAGGGCTGGGGTGTTTTTTGTCTTTTTTCTAACCCAAGCTTACGGTATTAGTCTACCAAAAATCTGAATTAAATCCAATGCTGTCCAACATAATAATTTTCTTCTACAATATCAAGTTGATGGCATTCCGTAGTGATGCATTATTCCAGCATACATACACTGCCCAGCTCTTGTTTAGTTAACATGAATGCTTATTTTTCACAACTGATGAAAACTGGTTTACTGTTTTACTGATCAAAGAGCTAAATACATAGCCATTCTTAAGTAACAAACTATTTTTATACCACCATCTTTATAGTATAAAGTAAGAACACTCCTTTCTCTTTGTTTTTATTTGCTACCTAGAAAACAAATTCTTAGAACTTGGTTTACACCAATGTGAGTGCCTTGTGTGAGAAGGATCCATGTATTGCATCCATGTTTTGTTCCTCACAAAGATCCATGTCAGATCTGTGGGACTGCTATGGAAGGTGTTCATAAGCAGGAAAAATGAGGTTGCATAGCTTAGAGAGCAGGGGCTTATGCAAAACAAAATGGGACAGTGAGAATGGGATTGTTCAGCCTGGAGAAGAGAAGCTTCAGAGTGACCTAATTGTGACTTCAGTACCTGGAGGAGCTGACAGGAAAGATGGAGAGACTCTTTACAAGGGCCTGGAGCAACAGGACAAGGGAGAATGCATTGACAGAGAGTAGGTTTAGATTAGATATTAGTAAAAAACTCCTCCCTGGCAGGGTGGGCAGGCCCTGGCACAGGGTGCCCAGAGCAGCTGTGGCTGCCCCTGGATCCCTGGCAGTGCCCAAGGCCAGGTTGGACACCGGGGCTGGAGCAGCCTGGGACAGTGGGAGGTGTCCCTGCCCATTGAATGAGGCCAAACCATTCTGGGGTTCTGTGGGTGTGACAAGAGAAAGGAACAAGAAAGCAATTGTTCCTGTCTAGTCAAGCATTGTTTTTGTTTAGCTTATGTCTCACTGAGTATTTGAAAGGTATCAACCTTCGAATTAACCCAATAGCAATGTAATTTCCTTAGACTTTGTACACAAATGTATTTGTCCTGGTGCAATCTGCTCTTTGAGGCTTTAGCAGCTATTCATAACCAATGAAAAATCATCATTTTCTTACCTTGCTACCCAAAGGGTTCCCATTTAGTGCTCTGAGAATGGGGGGCATGAGACAACACCTGTAAAAGTATATAACACCTGTTGTATACACCTGTAAAAGTTGACTTTTCTTTTTGTGATTATTTCATGTTTCCTAACAAAATTGTAAGTAACTGTGTACTCTTTAAATTTTCAAGTAAAACTAGTGAGGAACACTCAGGACTTATTTTCAAAGTAGAGTTTAGTTCTGGTTTGAAATGTATTTGGGTTGTGTTTGAACAGTTCCTAAAGACCTGTTACAAAGTCTCCTCTACCTAACGGATTTCATTTTTCTAAAGCAAAAAGGTGGTAGGGAAGGAGAAAGCCATCCCTGTTATTTCCATCACCTTCCTGAGCACACTCACCCTGATGAGTCCTGCCTAACACAACACAAGGTTCTTGAAATAAATAGCCTCTCATTATACAGCAACAGAACTACTTGAATGTGAATTTCCAGAGCTTGGGTTTAGAATGGTAAAAGCTTTTTGCAAAGAATTTCTGAACCTGAAGGTGACTTAGCTTTTCTGAATTTCACCAAAATACTCCAGCAGGACCTTCCTCTTGTAAAATGAATTTTTTGAAGGTGGTAACAGTAGAATCTTCAGACGTTCAGATTTTCTCTAGTTTTCCTTCTATGTCTGTAGGAATAACCAGTGCTACTGCTTTTTTTATTTTGAACATAAGTGGAGGGTGGCAGCCCCCTGTTTCTAATCTCTTTTGGATGCCTGGACAACCAAGCTTAGTGGAGAGATAAGAGAGCTATTCTTTTCCATGTTTGGCATGTAAGATTAGTGATAAGGGTGGTTTGAGTTTGCCTGTCCTGAGTACTGACAATTGCATCCAGAGGTTCCAGAGAAAGCAGTGAGGAATGCATGCAAGGTAGTTCCTTTTCTGAAAGAATTTTTAAACTTTTTTTTTAATGTATTTAAATATAAACACACACTCTCTCTCTCTCTGAATATATATATAAATATATATATATACACACACCAGATCAGTTTGTGCAAGGGAGTGGTCAAGACTAAATTTCCAGTTCTCCTTTTGCTTCAGTGGTATTCTGTTTAAATATGGGTTTTCCTCAGGTAGAAACCTTGTTTAGAACAGTATATCACACTGGCATAGACGGGAAAAAGAAAAAAAATTCTTTGGAGCAAGCTCTAAATGTGGAAAAATCACACAAACTGTTTTATTTGAACACTGCAACAGATTTACTTCTGTGCTAATTTGGCTGAATAACAGCACTTTAGAATATGATTGCCTGTTTAATAAGTAGAGGGCAGCAAATGTCAGCTGTGTCTGCTTGTCAGAAACGGAGGAGGTTGCTTGGACAACAACATAAATTATTATTTAGATGATCTGGCCCCTTAGTCAAGCCTGCTCTGCTCTATAGCAGCTTTCGGGAGGAGGTCAAGGTGTATTTAGGCTCAAGCCCGCAGGGCGAATTCCCCCCATCCCCTCTGTGCGCATTGGTTTCTTAGTCCAAAACAAACCTGAATGAGGGCTTTAATTCTGCTGCTGAGCTAACGTGTTTGTAAGCCCTGTTTGGCAGCCTGGAGCGCCCGAGGCAGCCACAGCTGCCAGCTTTCATCTGCCCCCAGATCCTCCGGGCGCTCGCGTCACATGCGCTGCCCCGGGGGATGGAGGCGAAGGAGAATCCAGCGAGAGCCTGGCCTGGGCTGGGGCTGCACATCCCTGCTCTGTGTGAGCCTGTCCTGGGCTGGGGCTGCACATCCCTGCTCTGTGTGAGCCTGTCCTGGGCTGGGGCTGCACATCCCTGCTCTGTGTGAGCCTGTCCTGGGCTGGGGCTGCACATCCCTGCTCTGTGTGAGCCTGTCCTGGGCTGGGGCTGCACATCCCTGCTCTGTGTGAGCCTGTCCTGGGCTGGGGCTGCACATCCCTGCTCTGTGTGAGCCTGTCCTGGGCTGGGGCTGCACATCCCTGCTCTGTGTGAGCCTGTCCTGGGCTGGGGCTGCACATCCCTGCTCTGTGTGAGCCTGTCCTGGGCTGGGGCTGGATCTGGGGCTGCACATCCCTGCTCTGTGTGAGCCTGTCCTGGGCTGGGGCTGGATCTGGGGCTGCACATCCCTGCTCTGTGTGAGCCTGTCCTGGGCTGGGGCTGGATCTGGGGCTGCACATCCCTGCTCTGTGTGAGCCTGTCCTGTCCTGGGCTGGGGCTGCACATCCTGACTTCTGTGTTTCCTTCCCCCAGCTTTGTTTGTGCAAACCCCACACCCAGACCTCCCTCTGCTCCCCACAGCCACAGTCTGGGTGGGTGTTCACATGTTCTGTCTTTTCAAAAGGGCAGCACCTCCTGTGGTATGTATACATTTCATAGGGTACAGTGCTTTTCATAACATCTGGGATCTGTTTCTAACCTGGTACTGGAAGATGAAAGAATTCACGGGAGCACTGTTAAAGCAAAAGTTGAAATGCAGTAGTAAAATTTTAAACAGAGTAATTTAAAACTTACTTGCCATCCCATTTTTGAGGATATTTAATGCCATTAACAGTAGGGAAAAATGTGTCCATTTTGGTTAACTGAACACTCAGCATTTCTGACTAGCTAGCTTTTAAGCAACTGTTCTCTAAACTACAAGATAGGTGGCAGAGGTCGTGAAAGATGTGTTAGCATGTATTTCCTATTTTTAGTTAAGTCTTGTTAAAAATACTGTGTCAGCCTGTGAAAGAGTAGTTACATGATCTTAGCTGAATAATGAGATAGTGCTCAACATATTCTGAAAAAGTAGTTACCCTGCAGTAGTAGTAGTAATCTTTTAAATAAATAAAATTTCTTGTTGTCATTCACAATATAGACTGTTTTTCCCTCAAATATGTTTGTTAAAGGTAGGTATGGTTCTCTCTGAAATGTGAACACTTGAAAGGTATTAATGTATTTTTAATGTCATTAGGCAGTTGAGTAATGATTTGTAAGAGTTTTGTTTTCATTTAGCATTACAAATTGCTGCTGAATTGTTGGTTAACTTCTAGATTTCCATGGAAATGGTTGTAAACACCTGATTTCCTGGAATGGGAAGGTGTGTTATATGCATTTATGCTGATGAGTGTCTGTACACTGAGGTGTCACAGCTTCCTAAAAACGGATACCTCAGTATCAGGTAGGGCTGAAGTGAAGCAAGTTGAAAAACAGTGTGATGCAATTATAGTTCATGGGTTTATTGACTCTGCACAGCCATGAGTCCAGAGTAGGCCTTTTACATCACTGTGTCCTTTCCCTCCACAAGTAGAGAATGTGTTTATATCCAGAACAGACGTTTATATTCTTGAAACAGAAATAACACCATGTAGATTCTGAAGTTTTCTCTTAATGGCCAAAAGCCATATTCATGTGGTGAGGTGCTTGAAAATTTATTAAAAAAAATAGTAATAATAAAAAAAATCTGTCCTGGCAGAAGAGCTCATATATGGCAAACCTGTCAGATAATTTAAGTAAGCTTTAGGGAATTGTCAAAAATACTAAATGGGAAAATAAAGCATAAGTGCTAAACTCAGGTGTTAATTGTGCTCAGGACAAAGGAGATGAGCAGAATGTTCACTTGTTGCCTGGAAAGGCTGATCTG
>VXBI01004217.1:0-20036 GCA_013397375.1 Toxostoma redivivum
CCCCAAGACAGTCACGTAGCAATCTGAAACAGTACCAATTAACCAACTGTCTCCCATTTCAAAACATCAACCATTGTACTAATCGATGCAAGCAATAATTTTCCAATGCAAAACTCATTGGAACACAACATCTCTTTGAAGGTGTGTATATATATATCTATATAAAAGAAGGGTATTGGGAGCATGAGCAAAACATCAGGGAAAGTAGGTAAACGCTAGGAAACTATCTTACATATATTTTAAAGTGTCTTCCCTATTTCCCATAAAAAGATTTTGAGTGCAGAAACTTCTTATCATGAGAATATATAATGCAATAAATTATATTTAGAACTGCATAAATTAAGAAAAAAAAAGTTTTTCATTAGTCTACAAAAAAAGTATCAGTTTTTATTTCTGAAGTTGATAAAAATCCATTTGTCATATTTTTTGTAATATTTTTAAAAGCTACATTTATCGAATTTTTTAGTGAAGATTACTCTCTTGAAAAATGTTCAGCTGTTAAAAAATTTCTAACTCATTGATATAGGAAACAAGAGTAGTTATCCACCATTACTTTCTAATATTTGGATGCTTCTGCTAAGAGATGCCATCAGATTTTCAAGCAAAATATGGACCCAAAACAAATTTGCAAATGTATTTATATATTATCTATATTTTTTTCATATATTGCCTGTGCCCCTCACATATGTACAAAGTGAAAAAACAAAAATTTGTCCAAAAAGGTATACGAACATGATGCAAAAATTAGGTAATGTTTAAGAGATAGGAAATAAAAGAAGAGATTAAAAAAATTCATGTGTAACTAAGCTTTTATAAAAAAAATGGTGTTAGAGAACAGTACTGATGAAAAACCTCTGTCAGATCGTCTGTGAGAATACATAATGCTCTGATTGGGCTGTTCAGAGCTGACTGTATGAAATATACCACAGAGACGTGATTTTTAAGTGTTCTTTAAAGAGCTGTGTTGCAGGCATTCACATGAACCTTATAAATACAATGAGGCAATTTTATATGGACCTACATATGCAGCAGCTGTAATATACCATCACAAGAATTTAAAATTACTACATTTGCTCTTTTGTATGCTTTAAGTTATTTGTTTCAGTTTAATGAATGCATGGACATTCTAAGTTAAAACAAAAAATGTGGAAAATTAAGAGGATTTAGGCTTTCAATATGAGGTTGCTCTAACCAAAAGGTGTCCAAGACCTTCTTTGAGGCAAATCTAGTCCCCATCCATTTTGGGAACTCGAGATCCCATGCTTACTAAACCTAATAGATCTGATCAAAACTGTCTAAAGTCCTGCATGTATCTTTCAGGTGTATGAGCTTTCTTAACTCATGCTGGTTAGTGTTGAGTTTCCAGATGCCATGTGAAGCCTGTCTGAACTTCAGGTATAGCTACTGACATATTACTTATCAACAGCTTCCCTCTGATCAGGAATCAAGTAACAACTAATTATAATTAAGTAGGAAAGTATATAAATTATATTTATATGTCGCTCAGGGTATTTTAGATCACTAAAATATTTACAAAACTGATAAATCAATGCAGTTTCAGCCTCTAAGCCAAAACTTTGTAAGGCCTTTATTAGTATCATTTATGGTAACTGTTACTTTTTGCAGTTCATGCTTTCTATTCCATGTCACTCGCTCAAAGTAGAAAATCTCCAAAAGCTTTTAACCTTGGCTAGTTGAGAGTGCAGAGTACCATGGAACTGATATCCTAAAGTCAGCATCAACAACTGTGACCCCTGATTGTTGTTAGCCATTGAAATGACCAAGCCACAAAACTCTTGATGCAAATAAAGTGGAGCCAAATTCTGCATCTTCTTTTTTATTTCTTACCAGAACCCAGATTCACAAACTAAACCACAGTAAATTCCATCTGAATATGAGGGAAAAAATTCCTTAGTTCTACGGGTGTCAGAGCACTGGAACAGGCTACTCAGAGAGGCTGGGTAATCCCTTTCTCTGGAGATACTCAAAACTCACCTGGATGTGCAGTTACTGCTGCACATTGGTTCAAAAATGCCCTTCAGTCAACTGAGGAAAACAACTTTAAAATTGTTAAAATGTTAAAAGGTGGAAAGTTTGACTATGCCGAAAAATGCTCCTATGTTTTTTGCAAGTCCTCTGAAATTTATAAATGAAACCAATTGGAACAATTGTACCATTCACATTTTCCTTCCCTGAATCTTTTCTTTCTTTGCTTGCAGAATAGTAACTGTATATATCTCTGATGAAGACTATTTTGGAGTCCTACACTCAACATGTCCAAAAATATGTATGACCATAAATAATTACTAGTTTAAAATAATCCTCAAGGTATGCTATGCAGTTTTTCTGCTGACTTACAGAAATACATATTTATATATATAAATATNAGCATTTACCATGGAAGTATTTTGATTATCATAGCTTTATCCCAAATAGAACATGATGTAGGAAAGTAGACTCTGTTATAGAGAAAGGCTAGCTTTGTTTCACAAGGTGCTCAGCATCCTCAGTTTCCTTTGGTATCTATGGAGTTAACAGTATATATATTTTTTCTGAAGAAAATCATCCTATCACATGAATTATCTGCTTTTTGTGCTTCTATTTTTCCCTCTTACACCAGAGTGCCAATCAGTGTATTACTTCACTTTGAATTCCCTCCAGTTGTTGTTTGAAAAGTAGATATATACTTACTATGACCCTCAAAATGTGAAAAACTTACATAAATTTGACATCAGTTGTGGCATATTGGCTTTGGATCATGTTGCATTTGGAGATATCATGCCTACAAATCTTGCAAAAAGAGAACTCATTTTGATTATTTGATTAGAAAATTTAGTGTCAGTGGTATAAATATAAGCATAGGTTAAGCTTGATCATTAATTTTTAATATCAGTTTGCATATGTACAGTAAATGATACAGATAAATCTAATATATTTCTTCCAAAAAATAAGATTAGAATAATGAAAAATATCAGATAACTTAGTATTCAGGGAGGTGATATATTTTACATTGTTCTCAGTCTCAATTGCAGTAAGATTGTACTCTAGTTTCTTGGATGGAGTATTTAGTATTATCCTTTTATATATGCTGTCATTCATACAGCAGAAATAGAAGTAACTTTCTTACTGTAATCAATTTGTATGAACAATCCATTTTGCATGAACAGTCAGATTTACTGATTCAGTAGATAGCTCATTAGTGTTCCTTTAGAGCAAAGATGCTCACTAGGGATGCCAGAGGCCCACAGATCTCTGCACAGGAAATAAATGCTATTGAAGGAATATATACATATATATATATATATATATACACACATATATGTGTATATGTATATGTGCATAAGAAAGGTGCATAGTTGAATACACACAAAGGAATGAAAAATCTATAACCTTGCCTGACAGCAGTTCTTTTTCTCCAGAATTCCATTTTTTTTATAGAAATAGCAGAATATATTACCAACCTGTAATTACCAACACCTTCTCTCCATATTTGACATTTTTTTAATGACTTAAATTTAGTTAACATCAATATCTTATCATGGAAGGTCTCTTTGAAACTTAATTAGGAAAGTTCCTCTGTTCTTTGTCTTATAGAAGTTTATGTTTTCACTGATCTCTGTTGTTTTTGAGTAAGTAATAGGAAAACTTGTTAGAAGTTTCCAGATAGAATTTCTGCTTCTATGTAGGCCTTATTGAAATTAGCTGCAAAAAACTCCCACTAGTTTTCAGTAAAAGAAGAAATATCCTCCTTCATGTTGCAGGTAGCAACAGCATAAGGGGTCAAATATCACTGAAGTCTCTTTTGCTAGAATTCAGAAGAATAGCAAAGTCTATTTTATCTGCCTAGGACTTTGCTGGAGCAGAGAAAAGGTAATGTCAATGCATATAGTTATGAGGCATGCTTGTTTTCTCAACGCTTAGTATTTTAAGACAAAAGCATTAGTGACGTTCAGTGAGTTTCCACATGCATATAGATATAAACAAATGAATTTTCACTAAAACTATACTTTCAAGGAATGTCTTTACTTACTGACCCAGTTAGCTTGAAATTGCATTATGTAACATTCCAGAAAGGAACAACACAAACTACATAATATATTAGGACAGGATAAAAAGTACGTAGATAGGTATGCATGAACACAATCTGAAATAAAGAAGGCTTTCTCTGGTCATCAGGAAGGACTTTTTCACTGTGAGGGCAACTGAACATGGGCTATTCGGTTAGGTTGTGGAGTCTCCGTCCTTGGAAATATGTACAAGATGTCTGGATAGGGTCCTGGAATACCAACTCCAGGTGTTTCTGCTTGAGTAGGATGGTTGGACCAGGTTTACATTCAAAGGTCCCTTCCAATCTCAGCCATTTTGTGATTTTGTGATTACTGAGACAATAAAGGTTCTCCATCCACCTGAAAGAGAAGCATAGCAAAATCACAAAGCCATAATGTCATTTTGATTTTCTGGGTTTTTTGGGCTTTTTTTTTTTTAGTTAGTTAGTTAGCTAGTTAGTTAGTTAGTTAGTTAGTTAGCTAGCTAGTTTGTTTGTTTGTTTGCTTGTTTGTTTTGTTGGTGGTGGTGTTTTTTTTTCCTTCTTTCAATTCACGACATTGAAAAATTAAAGAAATATACTGAATAGTTAAAATTTACTACTTTTCAGTGTAAGGACGTATTATTGCAATTGTAATCCATGATTTTTTACTATTTGTAAAAAAACCACAGGCACATCTGATACTTGTCTCTCAACATTAGAGTCAAAGACAGGGAAAAATCCCTGGAAGAACAACAAGAGGCTTAAAAAACAGGAAAAAATACACATATTAAACAATTTGGTTATTTTTAGATTGTTGGTCATGAGGTGAAATAAAAAATATTGGTGGTCAGCAAGGATATCAAACATAAAGTCATCTTGTCTCATGTGTTCTTCCATCCATTTCTTTCCTTTGAATATCTAGGGAATGTACCATAACAAAGGCCTGAAAAGATGAACAATTGTCTTTTTTCCTTCAAGCAATCAGCAAAGAGTGCAGCTTGTCTATGGCTTTCCACTACAATGTGGAGGAACAGATGTATTCTTTCCCCTACCACCAGAAGTGAAAAATGCTGCTGACATTTTCTTTGGTAGGAATGTATGCTCCAAGGTTGCCTTCACAACACATGGTGCTATCTTAGTTGAAATGCACATGGCTGCTTCTTAGAGAAAAACAGTCTGTGGGGAGACTAGGAGAGGAGTAAGAACTAAGTGTTCAAAAATATGGTATAATGGTGCTAGAGACAAATTTATTTACCAGTGGACTAATGTCTTGAGAGAGTCAGACTTTGCAAATCAAATGCAGGAAGCACCCTCAACAATATATATGGTACACATCAAGATGGAAGTAAGGTCTGAATTCACTGAATGAATCTTAGATTGCATGGGATTTTTAGCTATTCATAGGTGACAGTGTCTTTGATGCAGCTGAAAGATGGAGCCTGCCATCCTATAACAGGCAATGCCACTCTATTGATCATTTAACTGCTGTACTTGGCCGGTAGATTGATAGGGACTCACTAAAGAGTTGGACTTGATGTTCCTTGTGGGTGCCTTCCAACTCAGTATGTTCTGTGATTCTGAAAGCTCAAATCTGTGATGAACTTTTTAAATATTTGTGGAAAAATCTTCAGCACTTTACTCTGATCTCCTCTCTATTCCTTAGATAGGTAAAAATACTTGGTCCAGCAGTATGACTGTAAAACTCATGTGTCTCAAAGGGGTAGTTCCTGCACACAGTCAGGCAGCATCCTTGGGAATGGTTAGTTGCCATGAACAAGCCATGTACTTTAAAATACTACTGACTGAGAGTAGTACTCACTGATATTTCTTGCTGGAATGTTTCTGGGTTTTTTTGTTTTTTTTCCTTAGCCATCTAGTGTTGTAATGTAAAGACAGTAAAAGCAGATAGAAAGATAAAAGTCCCTGTGAAAAGAACAAAAACATTTGTAGTCCTGCTGTGGTGAGATGATAAAAGATCCTCAAGTACAAAGAGACAAGTGGTGAACTCCCGTCACTCATCCAGCTACTGTCTCATTTTACTCTCCCCCAGACACCTTTAAAAAATATTTCTTGGGGATTCAGTTGTAAACTGGAATTTATCTTGTGGAGCAATGTGTCTATATGTTTTATTAAACAGCAGAAGCAAGACAACTCAGAATGTGAAATTCAGTCAACCAGAATTTCAAAGGGGGCTGAAAGCCAACTTCCATTGTTTGGATGTGCAATTTTCTGAAGAGAAGTCAAGTGAGCACAGAGGATGCTTAATTTCATGTACTTACATTAAGCTTCATGAACTGACACATGAATTTGGGTGGGAGAACAACTACATTTTTAATATTTCAGCCAATTTGTAGATATAATATCTATGTAGCACTTAATGAACACTTTGTGAACTAGGCATATAGAATACTTTAGGGGTTCTGTCCATGGAGTCTAGAATAAATTCACTATTGCAGCAAGCCTCTCTCTTGTAAATAGCCTCCAAAGACTGCATTGAAGAGTTCATGCATTAATTCATACTAATTCTCATTAACACATCACCTTCATTAGCACATTAATTATGCTTTAGTCATGTCAAATTAAACCTAATATAGGTTTAACAGGCAAGCCAAGTGTCTAAGGTCCTATTATACATGGTGTATATATAAAGAGGATTTCAGTTGGCAAGACACAAATACCAAGCGCTATTTCAACTTCCTAAATGCTTGAAATATCCACATAAATCTGGCAGGTATGATGCAGTCTTAACAGCAGACATGTACTCTTTTGGTTAAGCACCTGAGGGCCGGATGGAATGCATGAAGTCATACAATGTTCTGCCAGTTCCTATGATTAAGCAACTGAATTCACACCTAGATGCCCATTGAATACGGTGAGAATTTAAAAATATCTTTTACTACTAACTTTTAAATGTAGATGTCAAAATCTACATCTACATTCCAGATCTGAGCCCAGACTCCATCTTGGTTGCACAAACAAAGTATCTAGAGTAATTTGAAGTGGTCAGTAGTATTTCACCTTGCTTTCAGTCACTACTGAAGGAGGGGCAGGGGATCCTTTACATATTCACTCATACCTATCATTTTCATGCTCATGATTCAAATATCCTAGAATCACAAATTAGGAGGCTATGTTCATGGTATAGTGTACCCTGGAAGTGCAAAGTCCTGCATATGGGGAAGAGCAACTTCAGCACACTATATGCAGAGGACAGCCCAGCTGGAAAGCAGCTTGGCAGGAAAAAGCATGGCAGTACTGGTGGACAATAAGCTGAACACGTGTCAGCCGTGTACCATTGCCACCAAGGTTAGTGGGCTGCATTAGGAGGAGTGAGGCCAGCAGGTCAAGGTAGGCGGTCCTTTCCCTCTACTCAGCCATGCAGAGGCCACAGCTGGATTTCTGTGTCCAATTTTTGGGCTCCTTAGTACAAGTGAAAAGTCAGAGAGTTACAAGGATGATGAAGTGACTGGAACATCTCTCCTGTGAGGAAAGCCTGAGAGAACTTGGGCTGTTCAGCATAGAGAAGAGAATGTTCAGGGGTAATATTTTCAATGTGCATAAATACCTGAAGAAAAGATTTGTAGGGGACAGAGTCAGGCTCTTTCCAGTGGTGACCAGTGACAAGACAAGAAGTAATGAGTGAAAACTGAAACAAAGAAGATTACACCTGAATACCAGGAAACACTTTTTCACTATAAGTGTTACTTAGCACAGGTTGCCTGAGTGGTGGATTTTTCTTCCATCGAAGTATTTGAACAGTGTCAGGAAATGATCCTGGGCAGCCAGAATCAAGCAGCCCCCCTTGAAAAGGGTGCTGGGACCAGGTATCCTCCAAATGTCCATTCCAACTTTGGCTATTCTGTGATTTTTGAAAACTGTGTACAAAATAAATTTCCAGCTTTGATCTGATGAAGATTGGTGACAAGTGGTACCCCTCAGGGGTCCATATGCATATTGGTTCTATTTAATGTTTTCATCAATGACAAAGGGATTAAGTGCTTCCTCAGCAAGTTTGTAGAGTACACCAAGCTGTGTGGTGCAGTTGACATGCCAGAAAGAAGGGATGTCATCCAGGGAGACCCCAGAAAGCTTGAGGAGTGAGTTAATGGGAATATCGTGAGGTTCAGCAAAGCCAACTGCAAGGGTCTACACCTGATTCAGGGAAACCCCAGGTACCAATTCAGGTTGGAGGATGAACGGATTGAGAGAGGCCCTGCCAAGAATGATTTGAGGGTACTGGTCATTGAAAGACTGGACATTAGCTGGCCATGTGGAGTTGCAGCCCACAAGCCATCTGTATTCTGGGCTGCACCAAAAGAAGAGTGGCCATCAGATTTATAGAGGTGACTCTGTCCCTGTCCTTCATTGTCACGAGACCCCGCATGGAGTATTACATCCAGCTCTGGGAACTTCAGAATTAGAAGGACTGTTAGAGTGGGTCCAGAGGAAATCCCTGAAGATGGCTGGAGGGCTGTAGCATTTCTTCTATGTGTAAAGGCTGAGAGACTTGTGGTTCACCCTGGAGAAGAGAAAGCTCCAGGGAGACCTCGCTGATGACTTTCTGTACTTGACGAGTTCTTGTAAGAAAGATGGTGACAAACTTTGTAGCAGGACCTGTGCAATAGGACAAGAGGAAATGGTTTTAAACTAAAAGTGGCTCAATTTTGTTTAGATATGAGGAAGAGCTTTTTCATCATGAAAAACTGGAACAGGTTGTGCAGTGAAGTTGTGGATGCCCCATCCTCGGAAATATTTGAAGTCATGCAGGATGGGGTTCTGAGCAACTTGATCAAATGGAAGATGTCACTGCCCATTTCAGGGCAGTTGGAAAAGTTGGCCTTTAAATGTTCCTTCCACCCCAATCTATTCTATTATTCTGTAATTCTATTATGTATCTATCTGTTAAATTTGTGTTTCCATGCCCAGGTTTTATTTGCCACTGATTGAAAATTAACAGAAGAATGACTACATTCTTCATTTTAGACACAAAACAGTTCAAACAAAAAAGAATTATATAATTCCAATCAAGGAGTAAGAGTCTCATTTATCTTTCTCCACTGATCTCAGAGATGTAACATGTATGATATGCTCCAAATTCAGGGAGGACATTAGACATCTAGAAACAAGGAATTACAGACTAAAACATTAAATATAAATCATACATAAATTTTGAGCATAGAGACTGACTCCTAAAATTATATTTGACATTTAATGCTGATTTTCTAACTTTTTCCCCTCTGGAAACACTGTTGTGCTTGACCTTAAAACAAAAATTGATTAAACTTTATAGAAAATGCAATGAACAGTTAGATTTTCAAAATACTTTTTTTTTTTTTTGTTTAGAATGAGACTCATTAGTATACAGGTAATTGTGATGAAAATAAATAAATAATTTTACTGTGCAGGAGTGAAGAAAACAATGTATTACATGATCAGTATACAAATTTTACAGAAAATGTATTTCTGACCTTGAGAAATAACAAAATTTGTTGCTATTAAGCTGCTGGCATAAATATTTGCATGGCAGCTTGCATTTTGCTGTTTTGGGATAATGATTTGGAACTCAGTATATATGTCCTTTTTCTACTTAACTGATAATTAATGGGTTAAAGAAGCTGTAATCTTATTTGGAAATCTAATTCATTAAATGATATCACAGTACCCTTGCAGTCATATGCAGGAGGAAAATATGATTCAAATTCTGCGTAACTTTTCCCATCAGAAAACATACCAGAAAATTCTCTGTTATATTACAAATTAACTCACCTAACAACAACACTTATTCCTGCACATTATTGATATAATAAAGAGAAATACTGTTCTACTAATAGTAATATGGCCTCTTTGTTGTTATCTTTGCTATTTTCTTGTTTATTTTATGAGTTCTTAGGTTCTTTAATTGTTAAGTTGTTTAAATAACATGCCTAGAAGTTATTATATAATGAAGTGAAATAAAAGGGCTGCATTGATCAGTTTTGCATTCTTATGTATATTCTTTTCTTTTCTTTTCTTTTCTTTTCTTTTCTTTTCTTTTCTTTTCTTTTCTTTTCTTTTCTTTTCTTTTCTTTTCTTTTCTTTTCTTTTCTTTTCTTTTTTTCTTTTCTTTTCTTTTCTTTTCTTTTCTTTTCTTTTTCTTTTTCTTTCTCCCCTCCCCTCCCCTCCCCTCCTCCCCTCTCCATGTATGTGATTAATTTTGAGGACCTAGAAATGTCAAGGTAAATCTCATCCCATTTTGTCTTTCATGTGAAGAAAACCTGGACATACAGATTAACACTACTGTTCAAAGTCTGTCTTCTGTGAAGATCAGACATTAGTCTCATGTCCCTCCTCCTCGTGCTTTTTCTTCCACACTTCTTTTGATCTGTTCTTCAGGGTCTATGAGAAAAACTGACAAACATTGATTTGGCTTTTGGAGGTTCCCCAGATCAGTTCATAGAATTTGGAGACAAGGTTGCTAAATCAAATCTGATAAACCTAGTGTTACAGCCACATCCAACTGAGCTCCATGCCTTTCTGAGATCTACTGGCACCTAAATAACATATGAACAGCATGATTTATTAGATTACACAAAGCGAATTTCTGCACTCAAGCCATATATCTGGTGCTCTATCCTTTATTGCCAAGTCATTAACTTTTCTCCCTTTGTTTCCTGTGAAGCTGATATAAAATACGAAGTACTTAACATTCTTGAAGTACCATAGAAATGACACCAGGCACCAAAATTACACATTGCCTTGAAGTGTAGCTGGTATCCTATGGATTTGATTCACTTTTCTCTTTCTTTTAGTAGGCTATCCATTCATTTTAGAAAGTACAAGCCAGGTACAGGTATGTGCCTCATTTCCCTGTTCACAAGCAATCTGGTAGAACTGGAAGCTGCATTCATGATATTCTCTTTGTGAAAGTAACACAATGTTCTAGTAAGGGTTGCCAGATCTGAACAAATTAGTGAATTTTTTCCACTGCCAGGCTGGCAGAACACACCCTGCTGTGCCTGTAAGATTGACAGTGAAAGTAAGCAATTATTCTTCTTGCCTTCTACAATATTTTCTAACAAATTGTTATAATAGTATGTTTAACTATTATTGCCCAATGTATGTAGTCGAACATTATTTATGGGGTAAAATATGTTTCAGATTGTACAATAGTAGGACTAATTATCTTGATGAAGTTTTTCTTATTCTTTATCTTGGTAAAACAAAAGAGGATAAGTGTCAAAATACATTGACATTCCATACTAAAAAAAAAAAAATATAGTATCAGGAGGAAAAATAAAATAAAATAAAAAGTCTGACCTTTAAACTTCTTGCATTCATGTAGTTTTGCTGAGTTTTGATTTTATTTTGAAAATCAAGTATGAACAATAGTCAGCTGCTTCTAATATCCTCTGACATACTTTTCCATTGGGATTTGACTTCAAAAAGGCTTATAAATATATATACTTAGAGGAATATATGCTTAGGAAACTGTGTCATAAACCTCAGTCACTGCTTTACCCACGACAGTCAGGAACAAATAAAACAAAATCTGCCTTTTCTACTCAGAAAACTTTTTTTTGTTTGTTTTTCCCTCTCTCCACTGAAAACAGTTGTGCTCATAAAGATGTCAAAAATTAAGAAGGTTATGTTTTAGCTTTGGCTTTCAGGTGTAAGACTGTTCAGTTTCAGACTCATCATAATATATCTCCAAAAAAGTAAAGGGATGAGATCTCATATTTGAATCATTGAAGGAAAGTAATTTTAAAAACCTTAAGAACATTGGTGCAATGAAGAAAAAAATATTAGTATTTGCTTTCTTACACTGAGCTTTTAACCATAAATAAAACATGATATTCTTCTACAGACAGACCATTGTACAGAACTTAACATACAGAAAAGATGTAGTGAGTTTTCTCAAATACCTGGTATGATGCAAATTTTCTTCCATCTGCATCAGCTGATAGTTGAGTTAAGTTGCTTGGTATGATTTTTTAAATAGTAAATGGTAAGTGTGTAAACAGTTTATTTTGAAAATAATTTAAATTATGTCTGACCATTTTCAGGACTGATTCTGATTTCAGCAGAATTTGCAGAATACATACTTTTATCAAATGTGTATTATCAAGATTCCTTACTTATTTCTTCATTTCACAATAATTTTTGATGCAAAAATTCATTATGACTTCACAATGTAAATAAAATAATAAAAGTATTGATGCCAGTACCAGAACCTGGGTTGCAACATTGGTGAATGGGTTTTAGCTGCTCCTTATGTGGCTTATCAAAATTTTCTTAGCCTGGAAGTTCTAGTTTTCAATCCACTTCACTCTTCATTTGTGCAGTACATATTTTATCAGCTTTTCTGTGAAGATTTTGCAGGAGAAAATTTCAAAGGCATTGCTGACACTAACATAAGCAACCTTTATTGTTGTTTCCTCGTCCCCATCACTCATCTGATTGTAGAAAGCTATTGGTTTGATTAAACACCATTCCCATTTCAAAAATCCATGCCACACAGCCACCTTGTCTTTTTTCTTGTTTAGTAATGGTTTCCACAGTGATTTGCTGCATCCCTTTCCTAGGGACTGAGATGAGACTCACTGTCATTTAGTTCCCCAGATCCTTCTTCCTGTCCTTCCTCAAGATAGCAGTGATATTTTCTTTCTTCCCTTCTCAGAAAGTTGTTCTGATCACCATGAATTTTAAAAATTTATGGAAAGTTCCCTCAACATCTTATTAGGTAGTGTAGCAGTTTATCCCAGCAGGCAGCTATACACCACATTTAGTCACTCTCCCCACAGTGGGATGGATGAATTAATTGTATATAAAAGGTAAAACTCATGGACTGATATAAAGACAATTTTATAGGACAGAAAAGGAAGGGAAATTAATAGTAATGAACAAACAAGCGATGCACAACGCAATTGATCACCACCTGCTGACCATTGCTCAGCCCAGTTCCTGAGCAGTGGGCTGTCAGTTTCATTGTTCATCACGACCTCTTGCAGCACAGATTATCCCTTTGGCCAGCTTGGATCAACAGTTCTGCCTGTGACTCCCTCACAGCTTTTGTGCACCCCCACCCTCCTTGCTAGCAGGGCAGAAGGAGAAACTGAAAAGTCCTTGACTTAGGGTAAGTGCCGCTTTGCAACAAAAATCAGTATTTTTTTTACCAAAATCCAAAACACAGTGATGTACCAGCTACTAGGAGCAAAGTTAACTCTATCCCAGATAAAATCAGGGAAGCCGGTTTCCTCAGTGCTTGTGGGTTTGTGGACTTTCATGAGTCAAATTTGTTTAAATGTTCCCCAAGGTCATCCTCCTACAAAAAGGGTAAGTCCTCTTTGTTTCAGACCTTCCTTCTGGAAGGTCTACAGGGCCTTAGGTTCTTGAAGGCTGGCTTTACCAGTAAAGACTAACTTGAAGAATGCATTGAGTACTTGGTTCTTTTCCATACTTTTGTCACTAGGTCTTCTCTCCCATACTGCTGCAGACTCATATTTTCCCTAGTCTTTCTTTCTGTATTTATATATGAATATATAAAGATACGTATATAGATATATATTTGATGTATATACATATATTTGATTATATACTTTAGAATCCTTTCTTGTTGATCTTCACATCTCTCATTAGATTCAACTCTAAACGGCCATCAGTTTTCCAAAAATCATCCCTTGATGTTCATAGTATTTTTACTCATTCTGGGTCATCTGTCCATGCTTTCACCTCTTGCATGTTTTCTTTCTAAGTCTGAATTTAATCAGAATCTCTCTGTTCATCCATTGAGGCCTCCTATGGTAATTTCTAATTAGTTGCTAAGTTGTTGTGCACCCTATTATAATCACCAATACAAAGTTCACATTAACTATATGTGATTATAGATAAGGTTTCAAAGGGTTTTTTTCAAAATAATGTAATGAAAACCGGTTTTTAATTTTTAATAAAGTTATTTTAAGAGTATCTTTTTGTTATATTCCTTATTCTATTGAAATACAGTTTCCTCAGAGGAAGGTGTATATTACGTTACAAAATCTAAATAGCATTAAATATAGGCTTGAACATTGCCTGAAATTCTTCTAAATACTGTTCTGTCTGGTAGGCAAAGAAGCTGAAGTTAGGATTTAAGCCAATAGAATAATGTACACGTTGTATACCGCTAAAAAGTTCAGTCATCTAAATTTATCTCACAGTAGCAGTTAATTTAGCTGCACTCAAAAATAATCATAAGACATCCTGAGTTGGAAGGGACCCTGATTGAGTCCAACTCCTTGCCCTGCACAGGACAACCCCAAGAATCATACCACGTGCCTGAGAGCATTGTCTAAATGTTTTTTGAAAATGGTGCCTAGTACTGCATGAGGTAGGCTAAGGAGACCTCAGCACTCATCAAAGGCATTCCAGCACAACTGAGGTTAACATAATAGTCTTGGGACATTCTGGCAGCAAGAAGGCAGGTGATGGAACTCAGACTGCAGTCTTAAATCATGACATCTACATATGATCAAATGACTCAAATTGTTGTGCTTCGCTGGGAGGCAGTTTTCGTCTCTCCCATTACAGGCATGGTGGTGTAGTCAACAGAGTCATGGATTAGAAGGCATGGCTGTCCTGGCAAGACAGCTACTGCCATTAAATCTGAAGCACTCCCAATGGTATCCAGGGGCACATAGCAGACATCTAATGGCACTTGCAGCAATGTACAACATCTCTGTAGTGTGTGCACACACAGCAGCTCTGACATGGCTATGGATGACCTGGGCTCTTCTGGAGTGAAGACTGAAAGGCAGTATACAAAGTCCAATTCACCTGTCGACAGGTGACTAAAGACCAGACAGGCTGTGGAACAAGAGTGACAATGTTCCATTGCACTTAAAAGGGTGCTAAATACATGTTTTATTTTTTGATACAGTCAGATCATGACATTTACTCTGCTAACCTAGCAGTGTATGGCATGCATAGTCCTCATGGATTTGCATTTCATTTTTCTATTCTATGTAGATGTCTTTGACAAGGTAAAAGGTCTCATATGACAGTATATATTTGTGTCTAGATTACTGAATCAAGTCTAAAATTTGGACTACTATTTGGAATGATTCTGTATTCATAAAACCATTTTGTTGTGCTGGAAATCTATGGAACTAAGAGGAGTAGAATTAAGTGCCAACACTTTTGATTCTTCTTTTAGCAGAACAGAATGCTGCTGTTACCCCCAGACCTTGTGAAAGTATTTTCTTTAATTGAAATGAGAAGCACTTTGGAAAACAGCATTGCTAGATCTAGCTAGCAGTAATTTTTTTTTTCCTTTTAAATGAAAATGTGTTGCTATGCCTGGTCACCTATTAGCTTATCATTAAATTTGCTGTCTGGAGGTGGATTCAAATATCTATATTTATATTAAAAAATAATAAATTAAACTTTGTGACCCACTGAATGTTCATGAGGAGTAAGTGACACATCTAGAAATAAAGAAATAAAGAAATAAAGGCTTCATTCATTTTCCTTTGCTAGAATTAAGCTGCAACGATACCCTAAGGAAAACGTGTAATTGTTGTGTTTCATCCTTGCCTTCTTCTAAGTAGAATTATGAATGTATCATAAATTATTTGGACTGCTGTTACAATTTTTTAGATAACAAGTTCCAGAGGAAATTTAAGCCAGTTCCAAGAACCAGAAAAAGATTTTGCTGATGTGTTCAGCCTTAAGGAAGCATTGTTTTATCCCTCCAGATAAAGATCAAAGATGAAACGGACAGATGAGAACTTTTTTCACTAATGCTGTTAAAAAATTTGCAAATGATAACCTTCTTACAGAAAACTGGAAGTAAAAGTATTCTCCTTTCAGCCATAATTATTAACACAGTCCCTTTCCCTTTACTATTTCTGTGAATAGAATTTGAAGGGAATTTGCTTTTTATTAAAATCAGTATTTTCTTAATTTTCTAATCTATCTTCCAAACATACTAGAAATATGTCTTTACAGTAGTATATAATCAAAATCTAAGCTTATTTATTATTTTAAGGCCAGATATAATGAATTCCATCATCTTGTTTAACATCCTGAATAGCACAAATCTAGAATTGTATCCACTGTATTCTCTCATGAGCTCATTAATGTATGGGAGTGATTGGTGAGAGGTGGAAGTTGACCAGTATTCAGTAATACACTATAAACTAAAAACAAGTTTTCAATTTATACATAAGATAAACAAAATATGAACAACATTTTTAACAGAATATGGGTTTTCAATTATCATCTCAATCTGCCTTGGAGATCAAAAGTTAATTCCATTTAAGCAAAGTGCACATCTTGAGTTTTAGAACCTGGTCAATTGGCAACTTCCAATATTTCTTTAATTATTTCATCAAGTACAGTTACTTACATGGTTGTTGGGGGTTGAATAATTTCTTTTATTTTCTGTGGAATTTTTCCCTATTCTTATGCTAATCACTCCAGGCTACAAGTNTTATAGTGATTAAAAGGGAGCGGATTACAGGGAAAGGGGCTCATCCCTCTCCTTGGCAAATACCTGTCTCTTAAACCGAGACAATGGTTAATTGCAATGCTATGAAGAGTTTGCTAATCATAAAATTTTACTAGAATAAGTAAAATAAGGTTTTGAAAGATATAGGAAAAAATAAGGAAGATCTACAGGGAAGAAATAGCATTAATCAATGGCTGCTTTAGAGGCTACATTAAGATAGTGGCTCTGGGAAGAAGTTTATGTGAAAGCCGTGTTATGTGGTTGCTTTCTATAGAAACTTTGCAAAGCAGCTGCAAATAATTGCCAAAATGTTAGCTTTCTTTGAGATTTCTGTGCTCTGCTTACAGGGTCTGAGATAAATGTGCTGTGTTACTGCCAAAACAGTACTGGAGAATATTAAATTGCTGAGAAGACTGCAGGTGAAATCCTGTCATCTCTGAAGTCAGTGGAGCCAGGATTTTATCTAATAAATCTATTTAAATTATATTGAAATTGAACTTCCATGAGCTTCTCATGAGATCAGGATGTTAAAATGAAAGTGAAAATTCTCTTCTCAAAAGCCTTGTAACAATTAAGCAGCTTTATATGTACAGAGTATTATGACAAAGTACAAATTACTAAAAAAAATAAACAAACAAAAAACAAACAAACAAACAAAACTTAAGAAATTTAGGAAATTCTGGTAAATAGCTGGTTTTATTATTACCAACATACTTGTTATACTCTGAGTGTTATCAATATTTAGAAAGTCACATAGAAAGATTCCCAAGTGCTATAGGGTTTTTAAAAACACTTCAGTGATAGATCCTATTTTCCAGGACATATTAGAGTGCAAAGACTTTTTAAATGTATTTGAAGTTGTTGATCTTCTTTTTTGTTCTTTGGGCAGAAAGCCTAAAATGTTTCCAGAAGAACAGACTTAGCATGAAAGTCAATGGCCTGAGGCACAAGTATGGAAATTAAAATTTTTCATTAATATAAAAGGTGACTAATTGCACTTGATTTTAAATCCAAAAAAAAAGGTCAACAGAAGAGTAAACTGTCACAAGAGTCACAAGAGTCATCTGTGTGCTCTCTGTATTTCATGTTAAGGTGTTAGATGGCAATTTTTTCTGTAACTTCATGTATTTAGTATTTATTGAATTTTGTTGTGAGTTTGATTTTATGTAATTGGGATGTTCTGGATTTTTTTTAATGACACTTGTAAGTTAACATGGGTCAAATTGGCTTGGAATACCAGCATTCATATCCAAGTATTTTACCTTTCAATCTTTTCAATTATTTAAAAATATAAAGGGTTTGATAATGATATCAACTAAATAAATACAATTGAATTCAATATATAGGAGACTAAACATGAATTGGAGATGGCAAATTAATACGTATCATAAGGAAAAATGTAATGTATTAAATTATGATAAATGAAACTAAAATAAATGCAGTATTTTTAATTAATTATTTAAATTGATCATATTTATTTTAGCCAGATGACCTTAACAGAAGAGATATATATGAATCAACTTTTGGATTCAATTTAAGCATTGCATATATCTAATTCTGCACCATTTGCATCTATTTCTACTATTTTTGTTACTGAAGAGACAAAAATTGGTCTGGTTGAAGATTAAGTGTTTTTATATAACTTAAAAAAACATGGAAGGCAGGGTGATGATAATTTAACAGAAATAAAAAAGTGTAAGTCTATTCTCTAGACTAAATCTTTCCTGTAATACAATGTCTTGTAAATTAGATATTATTTTATGGGGGGATGTTACAGTGTAGCTTTTATTATTGAACCCATATGTATAGAATTTACTTATATTTTTATGTAGCGTATGAAAAACGTCTGGTTGCTTTACTTTTGATGCCTTTTCATTTAACCCTACTCAGAATCTGCAGTTTTGTGCCTTTATTTTAATCATCCAGAAGTTGTTCCTAGTTTCTTTGTTAATGCAAAGAACAAGATTCCTTATATAGAAAGAAAATGAAAGGAAAAAAAAAACCAAAAAAACTTGAGGGAAATAATGAGAGGGGTATGACACAAGCAAAATTATTCAATTTTATATATGTTGTGGAACAGCTGAATAGTTTCACCCAAAGCTCATAAATAGTCTTTATGTGTCCTAGCAATACATCTGAGTAAAGACTGGAATATAACATGAAAAATATATGTAAACTGCGTGTCTGTCTCATCTAGAAACAAATGGTTATGGCTACAGTTTATTTACCAAGTGGAGTCCCATCCTGGTGCCATGCAATTAGTACAGTAGTGTGGAAAGCATTTGAGATGTATTGCTAATTAATTGTTAATAACCTGCTGGGAGCATAACCAAGACAGACAGTAAATTGCAAAGCTAGTTATCAAGAGAGGTGGAGAAAATGATTTAAAGGTTTTAATCATAATTCTGCATAGAGTTTTCTTCCTCTCTATGCAACATACATCATTTGATCTCAAGAAATTTGTGTTCCTAATGTGAATTTCATCTGATAAGTTTTATATTATGAGTTCTGTGGAGCTCAGCATACTTAAGATTATGATTAGTAATCAAGAGAGAAAATTATGTGTACATGTAGATAACCAACAATACACTTAAAGAAGAATTTAGGAAGTCAAAAAGACTTCCAGGAAGACACTGAAAAATATATTATTAATATCATTAGCAATATTTAAATAATTTATAAATTTCTTTAGAAAATTAAGGATATGTTGAGGATAAGAAAATAATTATCATGCATTTAAAGATGCTACTAACCCTCAAACTTTTGCCTTTGGAACATATTTCAATAATTCTAATGCCTTCTACAGAAGAATAAAGTATTTGTAAAGGGCACCAAATATCTGACTGGAAGTAGATGGCAATTATTGCTTACTTGCAGAAATTCTTTTCATGTAATAAGATTATTACAGCCTATTGAACATGTCAAATTTCAAAATATAGAAATATGGAGATGAAGAAATAGTAGAGCTGTCTGGAGATAGTTGAATTTTTTGTTCTGGTTCTGCCAGATCAGAATAAATAATAAAAGTGGGGAAAGGGCAGGGAAGAAAAGAAAAAGGAAAGAAAGTGAGGCAGAGAGGGAAGAAAAGGATCTTTCATAAGGCACACCCCACTCCTGCTGATTGTCAAGTATTTTAAGAAATATTGAAAGGTAAAATATATTTTTTGAAAAGGGAAATTTTAACTAACCTGACACTGCCAAGCATAAAAGGACATCCACTTTGAATGCCTTTTATTCCCATGTATGCCTATATTTGAATCATTTTGAATTAGACAACTGTAGAAACAACCTATTTAGAGGTATATGACACTGGCTAAGTGAGAAATGGCCAGAGCAAGGAAGAAGATAACCCAGAATTGTGTGACTAAGACCTGCCCAGCAAATCAGAGATTTTTGGCCATTTGGTTTTGGCTTTTTGTTTTTTTCCTTTCTCTTTTTTTTTTGGTTGTTTTTTTTGTTTGTTTATTTGTTTGTTTGTTTTTCTTTTTGGTTTCTTTGTTTTGTTTTTGGGTTTTGTTTGGTTGGTTTTGTTTTTTGTTTGTTTTT
>VXBI01004217.1:20065-52634 GCA_013397375.1 Toxostoma redivivum
TTTTTTTTTTTTTTTTTTTTTTTTTTTTTTTTGCGGGGATGGGGTTTGTATGTTTATTTGTTTTATGATTTTTGTTTTTAATTAACTAAAGAGAAATTAAAGTTGGGCAGTCTTGGAATGGCCAATTAAGAGATTCAGATAAATTGTAAGAGAAAAAACCTGGACACTTAAATGAAAAGGAATTTAAAATTACAAGAATTCAAGGAAGGTACTCACTGACAATCTAGACAGGACCCAGACAAAAGAGAATACTGCCCATCCAGCCATCAGATCTCATGAAACTGGAGAAAAAGAAGGTTCTGGGAAGAACTTGTAGCATCCTCCCAGTACCTAAAATGGGCCTACAAGGGAGTTGGAGAGGAACATTTAGCAAGGGCATGAAGTGACAGCACTTCAGGGGGGAATGGCTTCCAATTTATAATGAACATTTATAAATACTGTTTTTAAAGAAAAACCACGTCAGAAGGGATAGAAATTCTCCCAAAACTTGGGCAGTGCTTTCCCTAAATTTGTGTCATATCCACTGTGAAAATCAAGGGGGGTTTGCCTCCTTGTCCACTGATTAGTAATTCTGAAATTCAGTGGTCCAGCATCCACAGGAAAAGAAAACTTTGTCCTTCTTAGACAACTCCATGACAGGTCATGCAGAAGTTCCACCATGGGCTCACACATCTACAGGGTGTATGATACCCATGCTGGATATTCCCCATGATCAGGCACTACTGCTGCTACATCTTCACTGTGAACTGTTTTTCTAAGTTAGATGGTTAGATGCAGAGGACCTCATTAATCACATCACTCCAGGCCGATTTATTTGGTTTCCTCCACATCTTAAAAGTCTCTTACAAGTTGCTATTGAGATTCCTGCTACCCTGAGGTCTCCCACCACAGTTGTGCTACAACTAAATAACTAAAGTTGCTAATAACTAAAGTTGTTAGCAGCTCATCTGTGTTCTGTTTTGCTGCTGATCTTTGATTTCCCCTACACATATCTAAGATAGTAGGGCAGCACAGACAGTACACACCTGCCTGGCAGTGCTTTCCAGTAGGCCTCCTCTTAAGAACCACTTGTGTTCAGCTTTTTTTTTTTTTGTTTTTTGTTCCCCCAGTGCACACTAGAATTATCTAATGAATTCAAGCTAGGTGGATGTCTACAAGGACTCAATAATTTGATCAGTGTTTCAAGCAGACATTGAGCTGTGCCCATGTGGCACCTGAATGGTACTCTGGATGCTTATCTGCTTCTGTCATCTAAAGAAACTGCATGATGTCAGTAGGTGAATTCAGTAAAATTTCTATAATTTAGCAGAAGAAATACAAATTCATATGTGTATGAATATGCCTTGAATCAAACAGGTGAAACCCAAAGAAATGCTGTTCTGACATACAAATTTTCTGAATTGCTCTTGAAATGTTTCTATTTCTTCCCTTCTGGGCCCTGTGTGACTGTGGCTTCCTTCCACGCACTAGTGAACTCTGCCCAGTATTCCCACATCTTATGATAAAACAGTCCTGCCCTTCAGTTTTTCATTTGTTTGCATGTACGCTGCTGTGGGGAACCTACTGAAGTTTATCTATGTCTGGGCTATTTTTCTCAACACCATTTTTTTTTTAATAAAATCCTGTGTGTTTTCTAGAAATACCTATTATCTTTAAATAAGTGATGACATTTATTCAAATTCAAACTGACTTAATGTCAGAATAAAAGAGAGCTGTGAGAAGACATTTTTCAACCCCTTGAGCTATTTTCGCAACCCCTTTAGCTATTTGCTAAAATAGCTCAAGGGAAGTGAAACAGTCCTAAGTCATTTAGTCTTGAGTAATCCAGAGAGACTGGTGGCTAGAGTTACAGTAACTCCAGTTAAAGCACTAAATAGTAGCAATCATTATAGAATCATATCTAGCAGTCTCTTGGAAATAATGATGATAAAAAGCATACTATGACTCTTTGCTGAGATTTAAAAAATAGCTAAGAAAATGAAAAAGACATTTTTAGTCTCTTTGGTATAAAAGAGATTACTATTTATAATAGGCAATGTTAATCAGTATGCAGTATCTAGAGAAATGAAATCTCCATATACTTGAGATCTATAGTAGAAAGAAAAAGGAAATTTAGATTAATATCTTTTTGAGTGAATGCTAGACATTAGAACAAACTCATGGGGGCACATAGTTAAACAAACAACCTCCTCTCATTGCTTAAACATAAAGAAAAGAGAAAATAACTTCATATTTTCTTTTAAATATATCTAAAATAATAATGCAGTTTTGAAACCAGAAATGTCACTGCTTCAAAGAAACAACTGACTACCAGAGATAATCAATAAATAGTTATCAAAAGCATGACACATGCAACAAAATGTATGGAATATACCTGGAAAAATGGTAAAGATAGACAAGGAGATTTCATCTCTCTCCATCTCATTATGTACAGAGTGTGTGAATGAAAATTTAAAAAAATTTGTTTGTCTTTTTTTTCCCCCTCCCATTTCCACTCTTCTTTTGGACCCATCACATACACCGGGGTAAATTCTTTATTGTATCTGTTTCCATTAGACAATGCGAATTTGAGACAATAAGGCTGAAGATTAAATAAACTGATAAACTGAAGTAGCTTTTGGATTTTTGTGAGTTTTTTTCTTCAGAGACTGAGTTTAAGAAGCCTTTTTCCCTCAACTCTATAAAAATATGTGTAAGGGGATTTTTTGCCCTAAAAAAACACCGTCTACAGAAAAAGAGAAAAAATGAGTAAAATTTGTTTTGGAAGTGGACACTTTTTTTTTTTTTTTTAAAAGTAAACATTCAAGGATAGAACACGTTAGACAATATGATTTTGCAAGCTAGATAAGTTGTGCCAGAGATTCATTAAGATAATGCTTACAATAGGTTTAGCATTGACTTTATCACCTTCAAAAGTGGTAAGTGATTTCCAAGGCTGAAGTGATTTAATTCCTCTATTGCATTTTACCCTGTGCAATACATTTGGCCTAAGATCTTCCATATCCAAGGAAATTTGTTTCTGACCTGGAAGAAGAAACAAACAAGCTCTTTCTTCAAGGAGAAAATTAAAAAAAAAAAAAATCTGGTTGTTGACATAATTCATGTCATAGGACTTGGCAAAGCTCTACAAGACTATAAGAGAATTCCTGCTGTACCTGAAAGTAATAGCAAAGATGATATTGACTTCAGTGGGACCATATTCCCTTCTACTAAGGCAATTCCCTTCTACTAAGTTTATTGCAAACTATTTTATTACTTGTTTCTACATATTTTTCTGATTATTTAAGAAAAGCAAAATAGAAACAAAGAAAAAGAAAAATCCCGTTTTTTTTTCATGCCCTGACATCAGTACAGATTGTCTTGATGTGCACCTTGAATCAGTATCGATAAATTAGTGTCATTACCATGACATCCAAAACTATTTGTGAAAAGCAAATAAAAATTCAATTCACATATACAAATTAGCTATAGTACTGTTAATTTCCACTTTATTAGATCCTCAAATTGCTACTTTGATAATAATGAAAATCAGGTGACATTTTAAACTACTGCATTTAAAATAAGGTGCTCTAGTAAACAGGTTATTCTTCCATATACACATACACACACACACACAAGTCCATTCCTAGAAGGTGACAGAATTTATCTATGGAATAGTAAGAAATATCTGAAAATAATTACTTATGCCTTTGTTTTACTCACTTTTTCAACCCTATCTGAGCTCTGGAAAATTGAACAAGAGAAAAATACAAATAATTAAGTGGACTCAGTAAAGAAGATTCAATATTCTGAGACCTTTAAAGGCATAATGCTTCAATTACAAAATGCTTTTTGTTAAAATGATAGTAGTAATATCCATTTTTTTTAATATAAAACATGCAAAAAGGATATAGAATACCCTTAGATCCTTTTTTTTTTAATAATCTCAGATTTCACGAAAGGTCTATTTTTACAAATCAAAGTGATTTTATCAGCCATTTTAGTTTATTATTCTTGTTTCAGTGTTTTCCAGTTTTCTTGATCAGTGTTCTCCTGATTATCAGTCTTACAGGTGCTTATTGCTTTAATAGCCTCACTTTTCTCTTGCCATCTCTACTGTGTGATGATAAAGGGTAATTAAATATTAAAACATTAGGTTTTGGACTTCTGATAGTATGTAAAAAAAGTTTAACTGTTAACTTCTCAATAAAAGGATTGCAAATTCAAGAAATATAATGATATTTCCAACCCTAAAATTACCTCTCATTTTTAGATACTAGATATAATAGACAGCTTTTTTAAAAAAATTGCTTTGTTTTGGATTTTAATATTAATATTATTTGTATTACATATTCTTATATATTCCATTTTGGTATATTTTTACTACTACTACTCCTACTACTACTACTACTACAGACAGAGGAACTTTTTGTAAGTGTGATGAAATCCTTGCCTTCTGTTTTCAACAGAGATAATGTATTCTAGACAAAGAATGAAGACTTCTTACTCATTTTTTTTTTCTGATTATCTTTCCACTGTTTGAAGACTTTGGCATGTTCATCTAGCCCTTTACTAATTATTATAATGTCATTTTTTGCCACTGATTTTCTATTCCCCCTGATTTTTAAGCCTAGGTATTTGCATCAGCTATCTCAACTTAGATGCCATCAACTGGTTTCACATCTCCCTAAGCAAAATTTTAAAATTTTGCCTGTCTTCTCATAGAAGAACTGATTCTGAAGTCTGATATTGAAGATTACATTTCAAAGTACTGAACTTCGCAGACAAAGTTTGGGTGGATTATTGAGAAGCCTCTGCTAATAGACTGAGCTAGATGGAACCAGCAAAGTAAAATAGAGCTTTTCCAAATGTCTTAGGCAGTAAATGATTACTCAAAATCCAGATGAGACCACAGTTTTATAGTCCTGATTTTTCTCATGAAAAAAATAAAGTGATTTTTTGATTCATTTTCAGGATGCTGAAAAAAGAATAAGAGAATAAAGCTAGGAAGCTAGGTGGGTTTTTTGTTGTTGTTGTTTGGGGTTTTTTGTTTGTTTGTTTGTTTTTGTTGGGGTTTTTTGTTTGTTGTTGTTTTGTTGGTTTTTTTTGTTGGTTGGTTGGTTGGTTGGTTGTTTTTTTTTGTTTGTTTCTTCGTTTGGGGTTTTGGTTTGTTTTTTTGTTTGTTTTTTTGGTTTTTTTCCTAATTTCATTGAAAGAGGCAAGATTAATTTTTCCCAAATTAGGAATGGCGGGGGCATGGGGAAAGTACTCTTAATTGGTATTCCTTAAATGGACTTGCCTGTTTTTTTCCTATAATAGGCAAAAAATTGATAGTTGAGTCTCTGAGTTGCACATTTCATTCTTTAGTACTTATAAAAAGTTTTTCAGCAACAAAGATTTCTTCAAGACATTTCTTTAATGAATGCTTGTTATGTTTTCTCTCACAATGAGCTCTCATGATTACTGACTGAATATTTAGTTGTTATATTGAATTCCTACAGTGAAAAGATAAAAGTAAGCTTTTTTTCTTGCTTTGATCCGATAGTTGAAAGGAAGCTAAGAGCAGACTAACATACACATATTGTCTACAAAAGAAAAAAAATCCCTGAAAGTTAAATCACTTGAAGCATTTCAAGGAGAAATTTTTCTTGTTTTCCTGTCAAGAGTTTAGATTTTTTTTGACTACTAAGAGCACTCTACTATGCTGGGTCAGAGGACAAAACCACTGAAATCTATGTATCATTTGTCATACCTTTTCTTTCTGTTACCAGGAGAAAACATCTAAATCTACAAAAATATTTGCAAGTTATTCCGGAAGGTTGTCTGTTTCAGTTTCTGTTTCAGAAAACAATCACTCTCTCTTTCTCTTCCAGTGATAGTAGACTTTACAGGTTTCACAGGCATTCTCTTTCACTGCTATTCTAGCCTGATGATTTCCTTCATTTTCTTCTAAAATTTATCCAATGCCTTCCTTTCTGCAAGCTGTTGTAGTTCTACACATTATTTTTATTATTATATTTAATTTCTTGCCTTTTCATGTTTTATCCTACCATGTCCTATCCTTTTCCCTTGTGGAACAGTGTACAAAATAGATCCTACCTCTTACCAACCTATTCCAAAACTGCAAACTGCTTTCATACTTTCATCCCTTCCTCATGATCTGTAGTCAAATCAAATCATTCAGCCACAGGTAAAAGGTGTTGCCCATTAATCTCTTCTGTGTCCTTTCAGTTGGCTCATACCCTCCCTGAAGTGAGAAGTTCAACAGAAAGAAGACTGATATTGAGTCCACTCTCTGAACTCACTTTTCTGAACCTTTTTCACAGTACCTTCATTCTTCTGAAAGACAAAATCTCATAACTACCAGTGCAGTCATTTTTGTTAATCTCACCAGAAATTTTTTCAGAGCATTAAGCTTTCTCCTTAACAACCATTTTTTTTATTCCTTTATCCAAACACAAGTGAAAATATATTCCTGCATGCTTTTTTCTTTTATTCACTGCTTCAGCTCTTGCTCCTTTCAGAGTTTTCAAATGTGTTTCATGATTATTCTTCTATTGGTGAAGTATTCAATCTATCTGCTGATAAAGACACCTTTTGATTTATCCACACCATATAAAAATTTCAGAATGCAAGACATCTAATATGCAGCCTTAATATTTATAGGCATTTTCCTGAAAGGTGCTGAACATTCACACTATGATTTATTTCTGTTTCAGTGAGTATTAGTGATAGTCAAAACTACAGGAGCTACTAAGCCTTTTCAGGAGTAAGCCAAGTTGATTTTCCTTAAGAAGGACACAGCTAGTCAGACCTAAAGGGCACTCATAGTTGTGAAATAGTAAAATAAACTTGTTTTTAGTCAAATGACAAGGATAAGTCGAAGAAATAAATTTTACATAGTTTATGGACTATGAATATTACTTTTATTCTTATAATTTTATTTAACTAAGCTTTTTATTTTCTGTCATTCAAATCTTTTTAATAGTTTCTTTTTATTAATGGTAGAGTTTTAATTGGAATGAAACTTTTGAAGTAGTAATTTCCCACTCTCATTTAACTGCAGAATCTCTGACCATACTTACTTTTTCTTAGCTCATGCATGGTTGACATGAGTCAACTACTGAGGTCCTAACTTCAGCACTGTTGGAAATATAATGCATTATAAACCAAAAAGAATTTCCAGAACAACCCTGAAAATGTTGCCCTTTATCTCTTATTTTGTGTACCTCACCAATATTGAAACACAAAGCTTGAAAATGACCATTGAACAATGAAGTCATTTTACTTAACATTGTGTTTAAGCATTTTTTATGGTTGAGGGTGAGAAAATCAAATGTACAAAGGATTTGAAAAACAGTCTTTCCTGCATTATTCCACTCTGTACAATTTCAGACTCAGTTACCACATGCTGAAACAGCACTATTTATTGCTATGTATTGCTTGAAACATGACATCTATTACAAGTTTTGGTAGGAAAAGAAATGGCATCTGTGTGTATTCAGTTTGCTACTTATTTTTCAAGGTTACCAGAAGGACAGCCAGCCATTTACATATTTCACTTATAGAATAGCTCATACAATCTATTTCTAAAGCATTTTGGGAGCCAGAGGTCCATCTCAATTCACTTTGGTAAGATGAAAGAACAGCAGATATTTCTAGAAAATTATTTTCTGTCTCTGGCAGAAGCCTTTGATAAGTGCTTTGATATTGGACTGACAAGTAATATGCCACTTTCAGCAGGTCAGCTCTTTTTTTGTTTGTTTGAAGAAGCCACGAGAAGTCAACAGAGAAACTTTTAACTCACTCATGAAAAAGGAGGTCAACTCAGCCATATCATGTCTGAAAAGCAACAGAACTTCAAACCTCATAAATTACTTTTGCAGTCAAAGGTGTAGCTGATTGAAGAGCTATTTCCTATCATAGTCTTCAACTGCAGCTGTTCTACACTCATGTACTTACCCCAGATGCTAGGTTTTATCAATAGTCAAATGGAAGAGTTCAGAAAGGGCTGATTCAGCATGCTAGCAGGTAGTCAGTAAGCATTGGAGTACAGTATAAAGTTATTCTGAACAACTCAAAAAAGTAGCTCACTTCAAGCACTGGCAATCCAATCATGGTGAACATAAGCTACTGAGCCTACTTTCATTACAATACAAAGAACAGCACTAAAACCTGTATTTACCTCCTAACAAAATACCTACATTCTTCTTCCACAGGATTAAAATTTTCTTGTCACAAAGCTGGAAGAACTTCTGGTTGTGGAGTAATAGTATAAAATGCACCACTAAAATTTCTGTCTTGAAAATTCTGTTGGGGACAAACTTCTCAGTATGGTGTAATGTACAGATAAACACCCATATACAGCCTATACATTAGCACCCAATAAAAGGTGGGCTAGAACATTAAAAAGTGTACTAATGGAGAACATTTTGTTAGTGACCTTGAACTGACACATCTGAAATGGAATTAAACACAAAATTACTTTTCACTTGCAAGAAATAAGACCCTTCTTCCTTTATTGATAATCCATGACTATAGATATTTAAAACAAACCAAAAACAGTGGTGAAAAAGATCATTTGTTTCTCTAGGCTTTAATCAACTTTTTAAAAGATTCTTTTGACTTAAACAATGAAATTGGAATAAAATTTGAATTCAGCTTTTACAAAATTTGCAATAAAATTCTTCTACATCCAAGAAAATAGAAACAGTTTCAGGAATTTAAATTATACAACCTAAAAAAAAAAAAAAAAAGATCCTTAGTGAGAAATGCTTTAGGTTCTTTCTCTTTTTTATTATTGGTTGAGGAGAAAATTTTCTTTACAAAATAGTGGTTAACCTTTTTTTTTTTAAACAAAAGTAACCCCAAACAATCAAGAAAGCAAAGAGGCCATATTTATGTGACTGTGGTAAAGAAATAAAAATGAGAAGCTGCAGAGTAATCTGCTCTACTGTTCAACGTTCTAGGCTAAGATTGACTAATACATGATTTTTGATACAGCATATTTTTTAATGATTTTTTTTTTAATTAGAGATAGAAGTAGAACTCAAGACAATATCTAACCATTTTTTTCCAGAACAATGATTATGTAATCATTATGTGTTTAGGAAGTAGATCTTTTATAGAAAGGTAAATAACTGATTCTACCAATTTTTGAGCAATTTGAACATTTCCAAAGAAAACCTGGAATATAGAGAAATGAGGAAATAATAAAGCCAAGTTAGGAATACAGCAATGCAGAGAGATTATCAAAGTAACGATAGGGAGACTAATGTAATGAAGTAAGAGGAAAAACAAAACAAAACAAAAAAAAAAAGTAAAGACAGCAAATTAAAATCCAATACTAAATATGAAGCTGATGTGAAAGAATAATTACCTACCTCTTTATCTAAAAGTACCTCTTTCCTCACAGGAAGTTCTTTGCCCTGAGGATGGAGAGGCATTGGAAAAGGTTGCCCAGAGTAGTTGTGGATAACCCATCCCTGGAAGTGGTCAAGGCCAGGCTGGAGGACGCTCTGAACAATCCAGTCTAGTGAAAGTTGTCCCTGCCCATGTCAGGGAGTTGGTCCCTCCCAACCCAAACCATTCAATGGTTCTGTGATATTCAATGAAAAAAATCATGGGTAAGTAGAGATGTTACTAAGTATTGGTACCATTCTACTGACATTCAAACAAACAGGGAAAATTGATCTAGAGAAAGGCAAATAGCTCCCATTGAGCTAGTTATTTTGATTCATTGAGCTATTTAATTTGTTTCTAGAAAAACCAAACCTCTAGATTGTTTTCTGAAATTGATTTTGCCCACTTTTTAAACATATCTAGTGTTTTTAGGCAAGCCAGTTCTATCCTTTGATGTGACTACCCATATTTTGTTTAGCATGGCTTCATGATGCTGTAGCTCTGCAGCTAGAGTTGACTGAAAGATATAAGCTTTGTAAAAAGAAAATTACTGTATTGTGAGAAAATGTCATGCCATTTGGAATTTCAGAATTTCAAGTTCTTATCAACATGCTGCAGGGAATATGTTATGTGAATCTGCTATTCTCAGCAACAATTTATCTTGAGTAGAAATACTAGATTGGCTATCTATCCTTGATTTTCAAAGCAATGAATGGGCTTATTGCCATATGCATAATGCTGAAAGATGTCTTTGTTGTCACATTTCCCAAACATATTCCCACAGTTTAATTGAAGCATAAGATTGAACCCTTTTTCTGCATTTCATTTTTCATTTCTTTCAGTTCACCTTTGTCTTTCTTTTCATATGATAATGTATCTTCATTCATTTTGCAGATTTGATTGATAAACTTTCCCAGAAATAAACTGTGGGGTTTTGTTTGTCTGTCTGTTTGCTTGTTTGTTTGTTTGTTTTTTTAATAAGAACAGAATATATTTTAGTCTCAGAAATATGTGGTTGGGTTGGACTTGATGTCAGGGAGATGTCTCAATCAGATTTGCAGTGCTAAATCATCAAAAATGGATTGGAGTTTAGACCTTATCTCCTAGAAACCAAGTGATCATAACCCTTAGAAATGGTAAAATCAACTCTTATTTGAATGCAGTTACCTGTTTCTACCCACCTAAATCAATATTTCTTCATATTCTAAATGTGTCTTTTATTTTATTGACTTTTCTATACAATGATTTTTCAAGAGAAAAGTATGCTAATCATGAAAGGAATCTGTGTTCATCTGTGAGGTGAAATTCTACATCACAGAAAACACTTGAATTCCTTAGCCTGAACCTTCACTAAGCATATGTCTGTAGGGTGAGTCATGGGAACTCGCTCCTGTTCCTGGCTTGAGCTTTAAAAGGCTTTTAAACATAGTATTCTTGGGTGTATGTCAGGAAAAAGAGGATGGTAGCTGTAATTTTGTTCACGCTGATACAGTAATGTCTTTCACGCCTTAACTTGTCTTGAGAAGAATTGAAAAAAAACTGTTAAAAAATAATTTTTGTCTAAGCTACACATAAACTTACAACTCCTCATCCCCCAATCTGTGTGTAACCCTATTGTAATTGCTGAGCTGGAAGGATGTTTACTTCCACTTACAGTGAGTCATTACTATTTCTGTCACTTGTTGTAAAATATGCAGAGGAACATAATTGATGGATATTACATAAAGAAAACAAAAAATGATAGTTTACTCTTTTATACTAACTCTCATGTTGCTTTTCATGTTTACAGTGTTGCATTATTGTTATTATTATTTTTCACACACACAAACACACACACACATACACAAAATGCTGATAATGAGGGAGATGCCATGAAGGAACAGTATTGAAGATTCCTTCTGATTTACAGAATATGAGATATTTCTTGCTAATAAACACATATCTGTACTTACCTGAATATTCTAATGTGTGTGGTCTAGCCAGAACAATTAATGATGCACACAAACATTAACTGAGCAGCATTACCGTTGATTAGAAAGGCTCATTTAGCATCAATGTAATTGTTATTCCAATTCACTTGTGCTAAAATCCAGCCATAACATAACTAATAATTGACCCAACATTTCCATTCAGTTTTTTTTATTGTGTTGTTGTTACTACTATTATAATACTATTACTATTGTTTATCAAATGTGATATTCTAAGAACAAGGTTTTGAGTTGCCTCATCTATTTGAAGATGAAGCAGATTATTGCAGGGGGGTTAGATTAAGATTCGCTTTGAAGGGAAAGGGATTTTTTTTAATATGGGTGACAGGACAAAAGGCAATGGTCGTAAACTGAAAGAGAATAGGCTTTGATTAAATGTATTTCTTGCTCAGAGAGGTTGTGGATATCCCATCCTTTGAAGTGTCCAAGGCCAGGTTGAATGAGGCCCTGAGCAACTTAATCTGGTAAGTGGCACTCCTGCCCATGGCACAGTGGCTGGAACTTTAAGGTCCCTTTCAACACTAACCATTCTATGATTCTATGAATCTAAGTAACATTGCACAGATTGAATATATTCAGAGCTGATGTCTCAGCTCAATGACTTTGCTGTTATGTTTCTTTTTAGCCATGCAGAACGAGTTGAAAAAAGATCTATTACTTTCAATTTAACAGGCATAGTTGCAAGGTTTTTATCTGTCTTAACAGTATTTTGAATGTCCACAGAAGAATGCAAATTTTAAAAATTACCCTATCTTAGACTGCCAAATTAAAATATGGAGGGGTGGAAGAGGAACCAAGTCTATATCCGGAAATAATAGTATACTAGCAATGGGATAGAATGGAATGTGGAATAGATGACTAAAAGAACACGAATTATTGAATTACTCATTGTGTAAGCCAAGAAAGTTGGGACAAAAGTTAATTAGTAATTTAAAAAGAGCTGCTGAAAACATAAGACAAGAATATGTTTTTTCTTGATACTTAATGTCACTGTTTCCTTCTTCTTAGTAGAATTACTATATGATTCATAACAATGTTGACAAAAAATGTGATATATAAGAGAAAGAAATTACATAGCCTTGAATGATACTGATTTAATACATCCTCTTGCATTGGTGATCATTTTTTCTGAATGTTCTTAAGGACAGGAATTCTCCCACCACCACCACCACTGTGAAAATATTGGCAAGGGACTGCCTTTCTGAAAATATATTCATTTCACTACATTTAATTCACTGACTAATAGTATACATTCTCCATGTGTGGAAGTATTTGCAATTGGTCATCTTCCTAAATAGTACCCTAGAGTTAATTACAAATTACTAAGCATGAATTGCAAAGATAAATTCTAAGACTGCAACATATAAGAAGACTATGACTATAATTTTCCTTGCTAGACAAATAATACAAGAGAGAACTGTTATGAATACACAGTTTCTATAAAAGCATACCTATAACATTATAATACAGACAGAAGAAAACACATCATACATCAACAGGATTTGCCAAAGAATTATTATAACTTTGAAGAATTAAAATTCAAAATCCTCCATCTAATGTTGTCAGCTTTATTTCAGATACCTAATATTCTACTTCTTTCACTGTAAACAGCTTGCATATTTAAGCTAAGAGAATATTTTCTATTCATATGGTTTTCTAGAGTCTCCAAAACTAACATGGCTTTAAGCATGCTTGTAGTCATTGCAAAAAATTTAATTATCGTCTTGTGATATAGCTTTTGGAAATATAATGAGTACCCATATGGGTTTTTCAAATCACACACAAATATGTCTCAAAATTTTCTAGGTCATTCAGATTTTGAAAATCAATTGATTTCTTTTTTGTTCTTTTCTTGACTCTCCTTAGGAGAATAATATACTCTTGTTTTAATTTGGGAAGTGGATGGTCTGCAAGGCAGGCATAGAAAGACTCTGTATTTTGTTGCTTTTAATGTAGTCATGCTTGTTACTGAAATCAGTGGATGTTTTGAGAATGACTTTCAAAAGTATAGGAGGAAGAAGAGAAAAAAAGGGAGGGAGGGAAGGTAGAGCCAGATAAATAATGTGCCCATTACTTTTATGTTCTCATCTCCCATTTCATGATTTCCCTGAAATTAAAGTTAAGGCTTTTAGATATGAGAAACTCAAAGCAACCTTGAGGAGACCTTGACTCAGACTGCAATATCACATCAGTTCTACTAATGTCAAGAGTAGCTTACTTGCCAGCATAGTATTTTTGAATAGCTAAACCATTATCTTTCACATCACCGCTGACTGCTGTTAGTTTAATAAGAATGAAACAGGAATAAATATCTCTCTTACATTTTAAAGGTAAGTGATTTTCAAATGATGAACAGATGGTAACAATCTATAGCAGTAACATATCATATCCTTATGGAATTTAGGGCATAATGAAATGGAATGTCAGGACCTTTCAGACTGGACATTAAATAATGGTCTTCTCTAAGAGGATGGTCAGTCATTGCAGCTGGTTTTCCAGGAAAGTGGTCACAACACCAAGCCTGTCAGAATTCGAGGAGCATCTTGATGATGCTTGTAGTCATACTGTTACTTTTAGGCAGTGCTGTGAGGAACACGGAATTTGGCTTGATGATTCATATGGGTTCCTTTCAACCTCACATACTCTATGTTTCCATGAAATAGAATCAACTATAATCATATTAAACAGAATAAATAAAATGAGGCTTAATAAATGAATAAACCATAAATATATTGCCTTATTCTGGGCATTTTCACATAGGTAAAATTTTCATTGCAATGCCTAACTCTTAGGAAGATGGTTTGTCACTGTAAAACTTCAAGTGTCTTGCAATACAGTTTACAGAAGCCAGCATGATGAAGAAAGGAACAGTGAAGTGATAACATTATAAAAGCCAGGGAGAACATCTAGGGAGGTTAGTCTTAAATATATTTTATATTTGAAATTTCAAAGTTAATCTTATCCTAAAGGACTTAAAGTAGATTAGATTGTTCTCTCTTTACTAAAAAGTATTGTACAATCCCTTTTAAATTTCATAAGAGGAATAAATTTTCTGAGACAAGATAAGGTTTCTATATGTTTGATTTTATTTCCTTTATTATCACTCTGTGGTAAAATACTGAGCTATGTATTATTCAGACTGAAATTCTCCCAGTCTTTTCTTGAAGAAGCTATTCAGGTTTGCAAAAATAATTTCATAATTATTGGAGCAGAAACTAAAGTGTAAACGTCTCAAATGTGCCTTCAACTCTTTGTATTATATATTCCTTGTAAATCCCCCCAACAAATAAAGAAACTGAAAACACAACAAAGCAAAAAACAAAAACAAAAACAAAAAAACCAAAATCAAACAGAAAAATAAACCAAACCAGAAAACAAAACAAACAAACAGAATTAAAACCCCAGTCCCTAATACAATACATTTTTCTATCTTGAAAACATCAATTAAGGCCAGATACGCCCACATTTCTTTTAGGTGTGCATTCTAAGAAATAAAATGCAGAAGCATTTATTCCAGTGTGTATTCTATTCCATTTAAAACAGCTTCAAATGAAGAAACTGAAAGTAGCTCATATTATTATATCACATGGCTGAATAGAATATTTTTGTGCTTTTCCAAAATCCAAGTTCAAATCTGCTCAGACTTGGGTAATACAGTTAGGTCTGGGTTCCATACATTTGCTGTACTGTGCACATGGTGTGATTCTTGGGGATGGTCCTGTGCAGGGCAAGGAGATTTAATTATCCTTGTGGGCTGCTAACAACTCTGCCTACTCTGATTCTGTGATTAGGAACCATTAGAAAGATGTCATAACTCAACTCTTATTGGCTCAAGGGATACCAAGGATATGAAAGGATACACAGCACATCTGATGTCCTACAGGTTGGGTGGAAACTTATTCAATATTTCGTCATTTTTCTGCATTTTCAATATTAGATGCACAGTTGTACAGAGATGTTAAGCTGCTCCGTACATCATCCAAATGCCTAGGAGTTTATTGAATACTAGGAACAACTAAATTTTGTATGCACATGCTTACATGGGTATGTATAATTTTAATTCTACCTTTGGAAATAACTATCAAATTGCAATTAACTGTGAGTATACCCCAACTGCATAACACAACTGCTATGACAATATCTGTTCCTCTCTCTTTCTTCCTTTATTTCCCTAATATCCCTTCTCTCTACTTCTGAAAATATGTCCTTCTAATAGTCATAAAGAGTGTTGGGAAAATGTAAGTTCTTTATCTCACTTTTCATATAGATAAATTACCTTTCTCTTTTAGAAAGTCTAGAATGTAAATTAATTATAAAAATGTTATTTCATTACTTCATTGGAAATATTTGTGGTCCATCTAAAGAAACACAGAAAAATCAAGTAGAATTACTACTGCATTGATTCAGAAAGCATTTTTTTTTATGTAGCTTAACTGGTAACAAAAATAATTATAATACATGGAACACCATGAATTAGTAAGCAATGGCTGTTATTAAGAACTTTAAACATAAACATTTTCAAAATAAATCTTCTATAATTTTTATGATGTTTCTGTAATTAGAATGCATTTAGACTATTGAAAGAAAATACAGAATACTGAGTTTGAATGTTTGTGGTACTATCTATACTCCAGTACACTTATATTTAGAACACAGATCATTCTGAAGGAAATGCATGAACGTGTCCAGAGACCCTTATGGGAATCAAGCTGGGAAGCAAGTATATAGTAAGAAATAACATATTAATTTTTTTTAAAGTTACATTAAATAACTCATTAAATAGATTGCATAGTATAAATTTTCAATAAAATTCTAATGCATTTGCAAGAAAAGCCCTAGAATATATACTTAGCTAGCAAGTGGCCTATTTTAACTTGAAGAATAAAACTTGTTAGAAAGTTTTCACATATTGCTCTTGATAATTATGATCTGTATCTTATTTTGGCCAGGCTGCAGCATATTTTCAAAAACTAGGAAAGATTTCCTTTTCTGAAGGAAAGTTGGGTTCTGATATAGCATTCAAACTTTCTTTCTTTCCTCACTTCTCTTTTTTTTTTTTTTTTTTTTTTGCCAAGCATTACCCTTTTTAAAATAATTAGTTTAATAGAATATCCATACATGTATATAATCAGTCACACAGGGTGGGTTTGTATCTTTCAAAGCCCCTTTTAAAAAAGCCCAAATTGCCAACACTTCTAGTTCAATAAATTGATTACATTTCAAATATGATAGCAGTGAAAAGTTAGCTACTAGGTTTATATGTATATCATGTTACCACATTTTAATGCTAAACAGCATTGCTTGTTGTAACTTTGTAACTTGATGTAATTTTAAGGCATGGCATCAACATGTCTAGTGATATCAGTAGTAGCTTTTGGACTTCAGAAGGTTTCCTTGGAATTTTTTTAATGTTTTACAACAAAAGACACTGTAAACATTATTGTAATGATCCAGATAACCCAAGACCTATATGTGAAAAGGAGATCTGTTTATTTTCCTTGAAGCAAATATGTGTTGGGGAATAAGAGCTGCAGTACTAAATCAGTGCTTACTTGGGTGTTCTTCCCCTCTTTTTATTATTTTTTTTTTTTTCTATCCAGACAAAATACATGTCTGATATCTCAGGAAGGGCTCTAAAATGAAACTTCCACCTTACATACAGCTCCTCCAGACCTAAGCTTGCAAAAAAAAAAAAAAAAAATTGGTTAGCGGCCTATACTTTTATGTACAATAGATGGAGTTTTGGCCTTTGTATGGATAACGTGGAAAAGTAATAAAAACACTTCTTCATAAGTTATTTGCATTTTATGCATATATTAATTAGGGAATTAAAGGAATATACAAATATGAATATTTATAGCATGAACCCAGAGTATTAAAAAAAATTCCCTTCAGGAAGAAAATAAAAACCAAGCTTTTGGCAAAATGCCTATTTTTTTCACTGTTTCTTCTTTATATAGCATACATTAAGCAGAGACTATGAATAAAATGCCTATGCTTGGATTCAAACCACTTCAGCACTTAATATTAATTGCTTTGACAAAAAAGAAGTATCAGAAAAGAACAAAACAAAACAAAACCCCCTGACTGAACATCTTTTGTTCAAGTCCCAGCTCCACTAAATCTTCCAGACAGAATTTCCTTTGTGTAAAATTTTAATTCCCACTTTTCTCTTTAAAGCAGTAGGTGTCCCTTACATGAGCTATAACTTTTGCATAATTGGGCAGCCTAGGACTCTTTCCAAATTTTCTATGATGGGCATAATTTTTCATCAGCGCATCTGTCATAAGTTTACAAAATTCTAGGAACAATTATCCAAAAGAACTAAATTATGATTTATACAATGCCTACAAAATGTGATAGAAAAAAACTTGGTTTTTTCTCTCTATTCAGAAAACATTTGTTTTGTCAGTTTGCACTTTAAACACCTCCTAATAATATATAACATGGGCAACATTCCTTTGTTTCCTCATGAGCTACTAGTTTATCGAGGCAAATTTGTAGTTTCATGTGGAAAACATATGGCCCTTTCAGTAAAAAAAAAACACTCTATATTACTACAAAGAATAATTTATTCTATGAATAAACTGTTTTTCCCACACTGGTTTTGTGAGACAAAATGTAGAAAGAGATTTTGGTAGCTGCTTCATTCTTCATATGTTTAAGTAAAACTTGAGTATCACAAACATGAACGTTCCTCTTGCTTTGAGCTGACATTGAAATTTGGTGTGTTTTCATGGTGACATTTTGGTTCAGATTTCAGAAAATAAGGTACTATAAGATGTTATTCTTTTATTACCTGTACTACCTCAAAGAAAGCTGGATTCCTAATTTGGCTTTTGAATCTCCAGAACAAAAGAAAGCAAGAAATTAACTGACTGTAACTGAGATACAAATGAAAACAGAAGCACTTTAAACCCTGGAAAAATTAACCAAAATCTTACCTATTTTTGTCTGAGATTATGATATTTTTCCCTGTATTAGGTCCATCATTTGATATGAAAAAATGAGGGTTAGTGGTTGTTTCTATACTGTGGAGAAAATGTTTTCTGCCCCACCTGAAGATTCATGTATATTGGTTAATACAAAATGGTCTGCAATAAAGGTTGTATTCTTTGTTTTATTTTGAGGTTTTTACAGTCAAAGGTACTACAAGACTGAGGGTGCTTTCATTAAACTTAAACACACTGGATGAGGAAGGGTGCCCTATCCTGACAATGAGGTAGAAGATGGAAAATTTAGACAACCTGGGACATGAGTGAGTGGCTTCACTGAAGACTGCAGCTGACAATCAGGTTGAACTATAACAGTGAGATCTATTCAATCACTGTCATGGTTTAAGCCCAGCTGGCAGCTAAGAACCACACAGCTGCTCACTCAATACTCCCCCTCCCCTGTGGAATGGGGAGGAGAATCATAAGTAAAACATGTGGGTTGAGATAAGAACAGTTTAATAATTGAAAAAAAAATTAAAAATAAAATAATAAAAATGAAGAAGAAGAAGAAGAAAGAAGAACAAGAAGAAGAAGAAGAAGAAGAAGGGAAAGGAAAAAAAAACAAACAAGTGATGCACAATACAGTTGGTAATTGGTCACCACCTGCTGACTACTGTGAGAGCCCCATTCCCAAACCCAGATTAGCCACACTGCTGGGTTAATCCCTCCAGTTCATGTACTGGGCATGACATTCTGTGGTATGGAATATCCCTGTGGTCAGTTTGGGTCACCTGTCCCAGATGTGCTCCCTCCCAGTTTCTTTTGTGTTCCTTCTCACTGGCAGAGCATGAGATGTGGTAGGGGGCAAAAGTCCTTTATTAGGATAAACAAGACTTAGCAAAAAACCAAAACATCAGTGTGTTATCTACACTATTCTCATTCTGAATCCAAAACACAGCACTGTAACAGCCAATGAGAATAAATTGATTCTATCCCAGATAAAACCAGGAAAATCACTGTCTGATTAAGGTCAATCAATATCTTGGCAGATGGTACAATAACCAAAGACAGGGGAAGACTCTGATGCTGATGAGATTGAAGATACAAACCAAATCCAAGTGATCAGACTGTTAGATGAGTTAATGCTGTTAGAGTTCAATTTTTGCCTTAAATGCCAGTATATTTTATTTAATAAAATATATTTTCTTCTAGCTCAACATAGGGGAAAAAAATATTTGGGATGCTTGATTTTCTCCCTAAAGGGAGACCTGTGAAGAACTGAAGTATCTAGTGACAATAAAAAATATCAGAAAGCAAGTATTTCAGCATCTACCAACTTTGAGTCTCATATATCTGTGTATTGCTGGCATTCTGAATCAGTACCTTCAGCATCTACATTTCTATGTTGAAACATAATATAGACTGAGGAACTGCATTACATCGGAGGAGACCAGATTTTGTTATGATATATTGAAAAGTGCATATACTTTAGGAAAGGTAACTAAGTTTCTATAAATATACTGTGTATTTTTGATCTTCCAAGAGTTCTCTCTGACTGTGAATGTTTCAGTTAACTTCTCTAGGCCTTGATTTGCCTACCAGTTAAAAAGACAGATATAAAACCTTAATAAAAGTGAAAACACTTTACATAAAATGTATCAATATTTTATATTAATTTTTTGTCCATGGAAATAGGGAATTTTAGCCATCTAGAACATAGCTGAAGGGATAAGAAATTTCCTTGGTATTTTTCCAGAAAACATTTTTTGCTTAACTTTTCAGACAAAACACTTTGCCCTAGTTGGAGTTGACAGTAATTTTTATGACAAATAAATTAATTCTCATCATGATTATATTTTATTGTTCAGAGAGTTCCCTGCAGACTGGCTGTAAGTTGTTCATCATTTAGCAGAGCTGATTTGACATCAGTCTGAATTCCATAACAGCCAGCATGTCATTTAAACCACTCTTGACCAGAATGACTTAGAGTCTCTTCAATCTGAATGAATTCAGAGGTCTAACACATTTATTCTACGTCTGTTTTCTGGAGAAAATAAAACCAGTAATAATTAACTAAACAAAAATTACTAAACTAGCTTAATTAATCAGGAAAATATCTAGGGTAAAATTAAAAATAATAAAAAAAAGTAAGAAAAATGAAATGTTCTGCATCAAACTTCTTTTAATGCTACAAGTATGTCTGGGAACTCTGGATTTCATTTTGCTTCTTTTTCTAGGGCATTGTATCAAAAAAATCTTTCCAACTAATATGTGTTAATATGTGCTAATTGATATATGTATTTGTATATGGCATCATAAAGGAGATAATTTTAGTTCAGAATAATTTTCCACTAATTCTAACACAAAAGTGAAAAAAAAAGGTCTACTGTGAATAGATGTTTAGCAGATGTAAAACTGTCATATATAATCTATAAAACATATTGGCAACAGGGTCCTTGTTGATAAAATGAAGAGTGTCTGCCTGGGCTTTAGCTAACTGTCCCAGTTCTGCCAATTAGGAAGCAACAAAGTTAATTCCCTTAAAGTCAGTGCTCTGAAATGCATTACCTTTAAAAAACCATTCTACTCCACATTCCCTGGAAGGAGACAGAATGGCATTGGGATTTCTACATCACGGACTGGATTTTGGAGTGAATCTAAAATGACCTATGGAAATTTGAAAACTGGGTGACTGAACATGACATGTCCCCTTTTTACAAAATGCCATCCTTTCTAGATTCCTTTAAAGATAATTGATAGAACAGCATATGTTTACCCACAAGCTGAAGTGTTTTTCTGATGTCAGGATGGAAACTAAGATCCTTGAAGATATATCTCAAAGAAATCATTTAGAAAATAAATTGAAACAACTAAATCTTTAGTTCCATGTAGGTTCCCATAAAACTACTGTTTCAAGTTTCTACAAATTACTGAATAAAATGCCTACCACCAGCCGTAGTTGTCCTAGATGTCTTAGTCACTACCATGCTGATACATGTTTTTCTGAATTTCAAAGAAAACAGAACAATTAAGGAATTATTCTACACAGAGTTTATCTTTCTTAGGTACATGGATCCCTTGGTCAAGCTTTGGACTAAACCACAACTATATATAGAGTGGAAGAAGTGATCATGAGAGTCAGGGTGGATAAAGAGCGGTGAGAAATCGAATGCAAGAGGAGAAGTGTGGGATCATAGGAATGAGAACAGACTTGTGGTGAAGAAAACAAGGATAGAGAAAGGGATCAGTTTGGCTGTAATGAGATAATGGCAAAAGACAAAATTCAGTAGTGTCGATTTTTTTTTTGCAAACAGATCAGTAAAATGAATGTAAAGAAGTAAGAAGGCTGGGGATAAAAAAAATTGAAAACATAAAAAATTATCCATATGAATATGAGCAAAATTTGGGCTTTACCACAAACTAAAGGGTAGGTTTGTTTTTTTTCCTGTAGATGTTAAAGAATATGGGAAACTACTGTGATTACTTGCAAAAATATTCATTTTGGTAAGGACAAAGAAATAAAGTTAGCCCCTGTTGACTTCTGTGTTGCATACATGATTATGGACTGAACAGCTGGGAAAAAAAGTTTCCCTTATAACTAATTACGTAAGCATTTTGCCATGTGTGTAGATATCTGGATAAGTATGGACACAGGTAACTGACTTATTGATGAAGAGAACTAGCAATACTTTGCAGAAGTAGACATACATTCCACAAAATCTGTTTTATTCCAAGAAGTTAGGAAATAAAATTAGCATTCAAATGTGATCAACCATACAAGAGAACCTAGAGGCACTGAGAAACTAAAGACTAGATGTGCCAAGAAGCCAGATGCTGCCTTTGGAATAATATTTTTCAGGCCTTGGCATCAAAAATATGTGAAACCATCCAAATGATTCCCACACCCTATGAAAGCTGTTTTCTTCAAAAAATGTATTAGCTATATTAACTATCCAGCTATAGAATAAAAGCAGATGATGGTTAAGATCTAAGCAATCTACTTGAACTTATCATACAAGAAAGGAAATTTAAACACAATACCTGAGAATGTTTTTTTGATATGACTCTTAAGTCAAGAAAATGGATATGAGAAAGTTAGAAGACAAGTATTTTTCTCTGTGCTCCATGAGTCGTTTTCTCTTTCTAATATATTGCCATGAATTTCACCCTGCAATATTAATAATAAATATAATCTAAGACAACAGTCACAACTAACTCTTAGGAAGCCAAGCTAATTACATATAATCATTCTTTTATATAATTTTCCATTATGAAAGACAAGCTTTTTTACTACAGGAATTTTTGTTCTAGAGATAGCTACTGAGGCAATGGTAGCTTTGTCCTTAATTCAAGAGTCTTGAGATTATGTCATAAAGCTCTCACTGTAAGATTTTGCAGGACTTGATTTTGGTACACCTTTATGATCTTTACTGAATATCTTCTCACAGCTCACAAGTGATAGCAAATCCCCACTGGAAATTCAGGAACAAACAAGGAGACAGAGTGTCAAAGAGGCAAGACTGGTCTAGCAGCAGCTGTGTGAATGGAAGAAGCTTGTAATTCTCCTTTCCTTCCCTGGCAGCTCCAGCTCCAGTCCCCAAGATCACTCATCACTTTTCTGATTTCTTAGCTGTATAGTATCTCCCTAAACAGTTTCACTTCAGTTGTCAAATACGTGTGGTTTAAACTGCTTAAATTAACTTCCACTTGTTTCTCCTGAAAACTGTCAAAAAGCTTAAGCAGGTGACTTAATCGGCAGCTCTGACTCAGACTAGTGATGAACAAACAACTGGGCCAAAATGAAGGCTGGGGGCAGCAATTGCTTTTCCTGTAAGAAGTACAGCTGGAAGATCTATAGGATGTGACTTTATGCTCAACTATTGTGGACGGATAAGAAGAGTTGAATAGAAAAAAAAAAGTTTCTAAAGAATTGGTAAAACTCAGTACAAAAGTGTTTTATCAAAATTGATTAATCCAATGATCTCTATTTTGTGTTAATTGCAGAACCACAGAATCAATTAGAGTGGAAAAGACTCCTGAGATCATCAAGTCCAACCTACTTTTTACAGTCTACTCAGTTTTTCTTTCGTTTTCAGGAAATACACTATGCATCTATAAAAAAAATTTTAAAATCAAGTATGGGTGTATTAAGAAAGATTAGCATGAATACTATTCAAGGGAGAGTATTGTATTGTGTTGTATTGTCTTGCACAGTATTGTTACCTGTAAGGATAAACTACAACAGCAGTTGTAATCAAAATCAGTATTTACTGATATTTAGTGGAACTGCCTTTCTCAGTATAAAAGAAGTCCTATCATCTGTAGAGTCCACAGTCCATTTGCACACTTACCTACAGGGAAGTTTATTTCTGGAAACAATCAACTACAAGATAGCAATTTTTAGTTAAAACTGTTGATTTTCTTATGGAATGTCAATGAAAAAGAGACAACTATATCACGTTACCAGAGTTCTCCACTTTCAGGATGATTTCTCTCACTTCTCTGATGTGTTCTGACAGGAAGTGGTCTGGCTCCATCTGTTCTATAGGATTTCCATGGATAGCCGAAAATAACAGTAATATCTCCCCTTAGAGTTCTTTTCTAGGACCAATCACACAGATTCTGCCTGTACAGAATGTATCCAGTGCCCTGTCTCAGTGGCTGCTGTTGTGCACACTCAGTGTATCAATCTATCCTGTACTGGTGATTCCAAACATGGATCCAGAACTCCAGGTGTGGGTTCATAAATGCTGCGTGTAAGATAAGGCTCTCTCTGAACTCCTTGGATCTGCTGACTACTCTTCACAATACAATCTATTATATGGTTGGTCACATAAGGTCAATAAATATATCTCCCAACGTTTTTATTGTCTGACTTGAGAACTCAGTGACATGATCTGTGGAAAGGGTAGGACTAGAAATTGAACCCAGAGTTCAAAAGTATTATTTTACCCAGAAAGACGAAATAAATGTAAAACTTTTTTTTTTTTTGAGATCTCTTTGTGTCCTTCATCTCCTGTAAAATAGTATCACTCCACCTCTCAAGGATGCTGTAAAAATAAATTAATGAATGTTTATGGTACACTCACATTCCCCAGAGGAAAAGCTCACAAGAAAATAAATAATTCTGTCTTCGAAGCAACATTTGATTAGTGTCCAGAAGTGAAAAAATTTTAATAGATATTAAATATATTGTAAAAACTGCTTGGTAACTGAACACTGTACAACTTGGGTACTGAATAAGGAAATAAAAAGTATGTGTTTTTACTAAATTTCTACTAAAATGCATGTCATAGAAAAATATAATTGTTCAGGTTGGAAAAGATAAAAAGATAATCTAGTTCCAACCCAACTGCAGTGGGCAGGGATATTTTTCACTAGACCAGGTTACTCAAAGGTCCATCCATCCTAGCCTTGAACTCCTCCAGAGATTAAACATTCACAGCTTCTCTGGGCAACCTGTTCCAGTGCCTCACCACCCTCACAGTACAAAATTGTTTCCTAATATCGAATCTAAACTTATTCTCTTTTATTTTGAATCCATTATTCCTTGTCCTGTCGCTATGTGATCTTGTAAAAAGTCCTCTCTATCTTTCTTCTGGCTCCCTTCAGGCACTGGAAGGCCAACATTAGGTCAGCCCTAAGCCACCTTCTTTCCAGGCTGAACGATCCCAATTCTCTTATCCTTTCCTCATAGGAGACATGCTCCATTCCTCTATTCATCTTGGCAGCCTCCTTTGGACTTCTCCAACAGGTCAGTATTCTTGTAGTGACAGAACTGGGTGCAGCTCTCCAGGTGAGGTCTCACAGGAGCAGAGCAGAAGGGCAGAATCCCAACGCCCCCACCCTGATGGCCACAGTGCTTTGGATGCAGGATATCCTACCAGAATACAATTGGTTTTCTGGGCTGTGCGTGCACATTGCTGGGTCATGCCTAGTCTCTCAACCCCAAGTCCTTCTCAGTCAGGCTGCCCTTGATCATTTCATCCCTCAGCCTATGTTTATACCAGGGGCTGCCGCCACCCAGGTGCAGCACCTTGTGCTTGGCCTAATTAAACCTCATAAGATTCCCATGCACCAACTTTTCAAGTTTGCCCAAGTCCCTCTGGATGGCATCCTGTCGTTCAGGTGCGCCAACAGGACCACTCAGCTTTATGCCATCTGCAGATTTGCTGAGGATGCACTCAATTCCTTTATCTGTGTCATTAATGAAGATATTAGATAACACTGATTCCAATAAAGATCCTGAGGGACACCACTTGTCATTGGAGTCCGTTGGGACTCTGAGCCATCAATCACTACCCTCTGGGGAAAGGACTCATGTTCTTGAAGAACTCAAGCTATTAATTGTGAATAAAAATTAACAATTCTAATTGCTTCTCTTTCAATTGCAATTCTTCAGAAAACTTTATATACAAGTAGGTATTGTTCTTAAAAGTAGAATGAAAACCCATGATTTAAGTGTTAATTTCAGCATATCAAGTTGTTAACATGGCACTGAATAATTTTTCTAGTGCAGTAAACTTTATAAACACACACCTTTATGCAATCATGCACATAACAATGATAATTAACTTTTTGTGCTTCTACCAACTCCGAGTTAGAAAATTTTGTCTGAAGCCTCATTTTTGTTGCAGATAGCTGTATTGCTATGCTGAAACACTAGGTTCAGGAATGCACTCAAAGTTTTTAATAACTCAGACATTAAAGATTACCATAAATAAATGCTCTGCTGCATAATCAGTGAATCAGAAATAATAAAATATGAAGATATATGTCTTTCAAATGTCTTACACTTTGAGACCTGTAACAGAGAGTCTCTCAATTTCATTACTGACTGTACAATAGGGAACATTCTCATAGAATTGTGCTTGTTTTGGCTGGGGTAGAGTTAATTTCCTTCCCAGAGGCTGGTATGGGCTGTATTTTGGATTTGTGCTGAGCACAGGGTTGATAATATAGAGATGATTTTGCTATTGCTGAGCAGTGCTCACATAGAGACAAATCTTTGTGCTTCAACTTGTGCCATATTGGTAACGAGGTTTGGGTTATAAGGGGAATTTGGAAGCATGCACAGATGGAAAAACTGCCCCAGCTGACTAAAGGGATATTCCATATCCTGTGACATCATGTTCAATACATAAAGAGGAGGCAGGATGGTGGGGGAGAAGAAGGAGGGAGCAGGGGATGTTGGAGTGATGGTATTTGCCATCCCTAGTCCCTGTTAAATGTTATGGAGCCCTGCTGCCCTGGAAATGGGTGAACACCTGGTTACAGCTGGAAGTGGCGAATTAATTCCTTGTTTTATTTTACTTGAGTGCATGGCTTTTACTTTATGTATTAAATTGCCTTTATCTTAACCCATGAGTTTTCTCACTTTTACTCTTCTGATTCCCTTTCCCATGCCAATGGTGGGGGAGTGAACAAGCGGTTGTCTGGGCCTGGTTGCTTGGTGGGTTTAAAGCACAAAAATAGTACAAAACAAGACTATCTTATACAAAGAGACGGTTTCAGTTCTAGATCTCTTTTAATAATCTTGAAGAGTACACAATGTGCAAAATGTGGCACCAGCATATTTCAGTCCTTTTGTTTGGATTTGTTTGTCTTGCTTTTGTTCCTGAGAACCTGGCTAGGAATGAAGGCCAGGAAATGGACTGATCCTGATTTGCCCTTCCAGACATCTTTATGCAAAGCCACTGTTAGCTGAAGGACCATAGTAGCTTGCCATCATATTGTCCAACCAAACTGCATAAAGGCAGATAAAGCTTGGGTTGCTTATTATTATCCACATAGCATGCTGCAGAGGTACACAGGATGGTAAATATGCAGGGATGAGCAGACTGTGCCAAAATATTTGGCCAAAGCATTTCCGCTTGCCTCACAGTTTCACTTAAAGTACAATAACTGTCTGTAACTTGCAAGCCTTACATAACAAGGAAGGCTGAATCTGGGCTTAAACAAGAGCTGCTGTTAACATTTAATGTACAATAATGTAAAATCCATGATTATTCTTAGAATCTTTTTGCTTAAAGATTCATAAGTTAGTGATTAGAAAAAGTTTGGATTTTACCTTGTGATTCCTGTACATCTTAATAATATTTGTGTTCAATTTCTCACCATGAAAATGTGGCAAATTGGTCTCAAAACACAGGTCCATTATAAAGGGTGCATCAGTAGTCAGTGTAAAGTACAGCAACATCAATAGATACAACAATAAGCAGGGTGCCATAAATTTATGATTGTTGTTTATTCCCTTTAAACTCCAAAACTTCTACTGATATGATGCTGCTTGACCTTAGTCATATTAAGTATAGCTCCAACTGCTTGCCTGTCTGTCAGCCGGAAAGAGTGCTTGGTTGGCAGTATCACTTGGGAAGAAATCCTTGAAAGGCCAAGGAGTCCAGGAAAGATGGATATTTTTCAGGAAGCAAATGTTAAAGACACACAAGTGGGCCATCCCCATATGCTAAAAGATAAGCTGGTGGAGAAGACTGGTCTGGGTAAAGGGAGATACTTGTTTAAAACTTAGAAAAAAAATAGTTCATGCCTTTGAAAGAAGAGGCAGACAGTTCAAGAGGACTACAAAGATGTTTTGGGGATATGTAGGGAGAACATCATAAGAGCCAAAAAATCCAACTAGAACTTAATCAGCTGCTGCTGTACAATAAAAGAAAAAATGTTTATATAAATGCATAAACAACAGAAGGGGAGATAAGATGAATCTCCATTCTTTATTGGATGTGACAAAAGATGAGGAAAATGCTCAGTTACTTAAGGCTTTTTTTGGCTCAGTCATTAATAGTAATAACAGTTGTCTTCCCTTTTACTATTAAAATAACCACATTTTTATATTGTTATTTTGGGTTTTTTTTTCTTTGTTTTTGTTGCTGTTGTTGTTGTTTTTTGTTTTTAATTTGATACTTGATTTTACAAGTATTCATCATCAGTATGTCAGTGTTATTTTATATTGTTATTCAAAAGCTTATACTATAGCCCTAGGACTGCTGTGGTACAGCACTGTGCTCACTTCAGAAAACTACTGCATCAGCTGTTGTAAAAGCTAACTGCTTTCTAAATGGCAGTAGTATAAATAGAATGTTAAACAACAGTATCATGCAAATTAACAAGACTGGGGAAAGCTTATGATATATATAATCTAAACTTGCAAATTGAAAATTTTTAAAATGTAAAACTAATTTATGAATGCACAATAGTTACTCAAAGCATATTTTCTATCATGCCAGGAGACATTCTTCCCTTTTGTCCTGCTGCACAAAACTTCAACTGCTTTAAAGAAAAGAAGCATTAAGCTATCTTCAGATCTCTAACAATATTAAGAAAAATCTTTCCTGAATGGACAGTCCACATATTCTTACAGTCCATACAGTTGTTGATGCATGACATTTCTGGCAATACTATTTCATAAAGATAAACTATAGGTTACATAAGGGATAATGTTACAGTTGTTTATCCCACTTCTTTGATTTATTAGTAATGATGATGTGAGAAGAAAATTAGCAAGGAATATTCAGAAAATGGAATGTTCATTGTCCATTTTTTTTCTTTTTTTCAGTTATGGCATTAGTATGTCACCTGTGAATATGAAGTTAGTAGACACAGCCAACATAGACCTGGTGGGACACAAGCAAAGAATGAAAGTATTTACTGTGTTTTCTGAGTAACCAGGAGACTCATTACAGATCCAAACCCATACTTCGCTTTACTCAGATCACATATTTGGATTTCTTAGATCTTGAGAGAGAATCATAACCAATGAATATACAATATTGTGAAATTATTTTCTTTCAGTCTTATGTACTAAACATATTTCAATTTCCATAAAATATTTGAATAAATGGAAGTCTGTTTCAAGAAATATCAGAGGGATTTTGAAGTTGAGTACATAGGTGATTTGGGATATCCTTGCTCAATAGCGCTTCACAACATATTGAATGTATTTCCTTCCTCTTTTTCTTCCTGAAAGGAAAAAAATTATTTGTCCCAAGCAATTATATCTGGAATATAACTGTCATTCTGAACAATGCACTATTTCTCTCTAATCCTGATTGAAAACCTAACTCTCTGGAAGGGTTCCAACACAACACTTCACATTTGAACACTGATTACAACCGATAGCTATATAATAGTTAGTTGCCTGTCATTAATATCTATGAATCTTATTCTTAGATACATCAGTCTTGCCTTGCATTTAGTTCATAATGTTAGTCTGTATCTCAGTTATCTAACCTAGATGAAAGGACACCTAAGAATTAAATGCCCCAGTCTTGAGTCAATCTCATCTTTGTCTGGCATTATATACATTAGGTATTAGATATTAGATACTCATATCTATTTTCTTGTTTTGTGTTTTTCTGCACATATCTTCTCATGTTGTTTTCCTTTTCCCTCCTTACTTTAAAGAAACCCATTGAAGTTATAGAGTTGAGTCTTTTTTATAATTTTTATTTTTTTCTCTATGGAAGAAATTGTACTCTGAGACAAGCCAAAATCCTGCTTGTCCAATCTTGGAGAAAATTCGAGCTGTGCAAACACGGCTGTTTCATTCTGTTTCCAATAGCTTGAGGCATTCAGTCACACACTCTTTTCTCAGCCATTCCATTGACCTGCTCCGTATGCCCTAATATTCCCTGTTGGCAGCATTTGCTGTATTTGCAGGCACTTTATATCACCCAAATGCATAAAGAAGCTCAAGGGAATTGAACAATCATGTCCTGAGGGGTTACTGTATTTCTGTGTATAAAGACAGCAGGATTTCTCCTAGGCGCAGAGCATCACCCTGTCTTTATTATTCATCTTCTAGAATGAATTTGAAAGGCAAGTCTGCGGAAACTGAATGTTAGTATTTTGACTAAAATTCAGTTGATGATGAGCCCATGGTAAAGCCAAAGAGTCTGAGTAACTGCAAGGAGAGAATGAAAGAATGTTCATAGGACACTTTAGCTTAAATACAAGCAAATATCCCTTGTGACTTAGAATCTATTTAGAGATTTTGCATTAATAACAAAAGTGTAAGCATGTATTTTTATTAGTAAAGATTTACCTGCCCTGATTTCTGATGACCCAACCACCCATTTAGGAAACAGTCCTTCATGGGACAAAATTAGGCATATGTTCTGTAGTACAATGAGTCCTCTGTTCTGAAATTCATAGCACACTAAAATGAATGATGGATCCATAGTCTCTGGTTTCTTGAATTTTTTTTAATTTCAGAAGTCTTTAGTATTTCCTGTGGCTTAAGGTGACATTATATTGAAAAAGAATGTGACTTTACAGCAGACTCCAAAATATTCCTTTGGCAGTATCTATTGGCCTTGCGTACGCTGAACTTGTGAGCATTTGTTCAAGGGCCTTCTTCTCAAATAAGGAACAAACCCATCCAGCTGCAGGTCACTCAAAGCTAAAAAAAGTTCCCAGAGACAAGGCAAGCTAGCAAGCTTATCAGCAGTTTAATTCCCCAAGAGGGCACCAGGGGCCATTACATGGCCATTAGCATAGCCAGCACTGGAGTCACAGACAGAACAGAGGCAGCCAAGCAGCCAGCCAAGAAATCAGCCAAGGGCTTTGCAACAGACACAGATGTTGCTGCTAAAAAATTTATTCTAGACCTTGGCATCTGAGTCCTTTATCTGTCAATTTTGTCCTGGATGAGGCCCCAGCTGTTAATTTTTTTGATGAAAGGAGAAGGGAAAAAGCTGAGCTGCATTTAGATGACCAGCAATTTGATTACATTTAAAGTACTTGTCTTAAAGGGTTGATGTCTCTTTTGATTTTCTAATCTTTTCCTGTAAAATTTTCAAAAATTTCCTGCAAGTTAGTTGTTAAGGTGTAGCATTTCTTACTGGCTTCAGAAATAATCAATGGCAAATTATTCTCTCACACAGGGGAAGGGTTGGTCTTATAGAGAAAAGAACCCACAATGGAATGGGCATCATGGATTAATGGCCTTTAAATTTGGTTGTCTCTCAAATTATATGAGAATACATTCACCTGTAAGGATGACAATAGTTTTTTTTTATAATTTTTTGTCCTTCAAATATTCCACATTTGAATAAACAATCTAGTATCCTCAAGGAGATTGTCAATTTTTTGAGTTTTCTCTGCTTTTCTTGTAATTTCCAATGACCCACTAGTTAAGCTACAGTCAAGATCTGTTTGATTTGAAAGCTCTGGTATGTATTCTTGCCTTAGTTTTCTTTCCGTACAACACCTCAATCAGTGAACACTCTTGTTCTCCTACCATATGCAATAATCAATATTTTATTAGAAAAATACATTATATTTCTAATTTTTACCAGATACAGAAAAAAGTAGCAATAACACATATCTATTCTTTAAATTACTATTTAATATTATCATCAAAGAGTACAGGCAAATAGTAACAGATATAAGTGTGTGCTATAACGTATTATCATGGGACAACTCAGGCAAGAGAAATTATTTTTAGACAAAACATATTCATTTGTATCCACCTACATAAAAAAAAAGTTCTGCTTAGAAATTTGCTTGTTTATGAGCAGGTTAGGTGTTTTTACCTTTCTTTTACCAGCTTGTTTTCCAAAAATTAACAAGAGTTTCCAGTTTAAATTATTTTTTGACCTTAACCATAATTTCTATTAAAATCTGGTTGGTTTTTTTTTTCCTTTCCTAGCTGTGCTGTCAATACAGCTAGAGCAAATTTCTTCACTTTCATTAACAAATAACTTAGTGCACTTTGACCCTTTTAGGACTGTATCCAGCTGCTCTTTCTTATTTTTTAGAGATAAACCCTGAGGGCTTGAGGCCAGCTGCACCATTCTGCTTAGGTTAATGCTGTTGTCATAACATCCTCCACTGCTTTGTCATTTGGTCTGCTCTTAATCAAGCTACTTGAGACTGTATTGGCTTCCCAGAAAGTGTATGACAGAGTGTAACACAATAAACCTCTAGGCAGTTATAATGATTTGAAAGAGTAAATTCAAGAGCAGACAGCAATTTTGCTTTAGTGTATGAGAATAAAACCCTGATTTGGCTAATTAATTAAGATTAAATGACTGTAGTCTTCTTCCTTCTAAAACAAGCAAGAGGCTAGTTATTATTACTCACCAAAATCCATAGGAACTTTTTCAGGTGGATGCTTTTGTCATCAGCCTGATACTTTTAGAAAAATATTTTCCTTCCTTCCTTCCTTCCTTCCTTCCTTCCTTCCTTCCTTCCTTCCTTCCTTCCTTCCTTCCTTCCTTCCTTCCTTCCTTCCTTCCTTCCTTC
>VXBI01004217.1:53555-64978 GCA_013397375.1 Toxostoma redivivum
ACCAAACCAAACCCTAACAACTAAATGATGTGTTGAAACATCTTTTATTTATTATTTTAAGTTTTACAGTTGTGATTTTTGATGCCAGTTCTGATATTTAGGAACTGAGTAGCTATGCTTACAGTATAGGGCGTTTGCTCTGCTGTATGCTCAGTCATCCCTGCTAAGTACAGATGCTAGCTGTGTCCCAGTTATGGGGCAGATGTACCACATTGCTGCCTGCAGTACTAGTTTGAGACATTCAGAGAAGAATTTGCTAGAATGGCAACTTCGTATAGGCCAGGATTTCTTTTTTTTCCCCTCTCAAATAATCAGGGCACCTGAAGAAGAACAGGAGAAAATGAGATTCGAACACAGCTCAGTTGTGAATTCCCCCACACCCAGGGACGCAAACATGAAAAGCATCTGTCAACACTGTAAACATGAAGGACAAACACAGAAACTTTGTCTGCCTCCAGATTTCTCCAGGGGAAAACAATCAATATGAAAACTGGAGGCCTGGATAAATAAGCCAGCGACTAGGAAAACACTAATGGATAAGAAACCGAATTGTCACTGCACCAGATTTGAATTTAGACCTTTCAGTTCCTGAACAATTTGTCCCTGTGAAAAAGAGGAAATAAGACAATGAGAATTAGCTGTGCTTCTTTGGAAAGCATAATGTTTGTCTCTTTAGGAAATTGGTCTGGTTTCTATTACTAATGTTTAATGCCAGAGAACAATAGAGGAAAAGTCAAAGTGACTCCTCAGCTCTGTGAGCAATACATTTACAGTGAGCATCTCTCCTATGAGAGTTTAACAGGAGAGGAAACAGATTTGATAAGATTCTGAGATCAATTCTACAATACAGCCAGCTACAAGGCAATGTGAATAGGAAACATTTTTTACAATTTCAATTGTCAGAGAAGAAAAATTATTTACTTCAAGTAAAGAAATGTAGGCAAGACAGACAACAGGTTGCCAGTGTGAACAAACCATCTGCATACTAAAAGGCCGGTGATAAATCAATTTAAAGATTATTCAGAATTAAAGATTTCAAAATTTTTAATTTCCTTACCTGAAGTAGAGTAACTATGTTGAAATGAAACCTCAATCTATAAACTCTAGCAAGCAGATCGGGGGCAAACATAATTGGCATCTGAATGAAGCATTAAAAATTTCTGAATACTTTAGTAAGTGATGCTGATGAGTCAGAAAATTGTACTGTCCTCTTTTAAGACTTCATACAATACACTTGGGTAAGTTCTCAGTCTTAAGAATGTGTCTATTCCTACTCCTACATAGAAAATAGCTTAATGCTTGTCGACATTCCTTATTTAAGTCAATCACATGCTTGAGTCCTTCTGCATAAGTTGAACTTCATATGAATATGCGTATGCTATGAGCCAACAAATCCATATACTGATAATATGCCACTGGAAATAACAAATTTTCAATAAAAACAGATGCAGCTACAAAAAGCCATGTTGTATTTTATGTAGGTCTAGGAATATAGCCCCTTATAATCTGGAAGCTAATAGCTGTGTACTTAATTTTGGTTTGGATTTCTGCCATTAATTTTATTCAAACAATATCTCACTTTCATTGTGGAAATGCAACATTTGAAGGAAATAATTCTGAAATGAAATTTCTTCAGTACTTCCATTTCACAGAAGATTTTGACAAATTATCTATGTCAAGTTGTTACTTTTTTTAAAAAGAAGTCTTCTAAGAAAATGTTTTTTGTTTCTCTCATGTCTATTATTTTGTAAACACATTTTAATCCAGAAGCAATTTATCCACATTTTGACATATTTGTTGAACTCTAACAATATCAAAATTTGTAAAATTCTTCACATTTCTAGAAGTGTTGACGTCAAGTTGATGTGAGGGTGTGCAATTTTTCCAAATTTGAGTTATCCTGTGTAGTTTTACTAGCTATTTAAAAGAAAAAGAGATTTTATACCTCTATTTAAGGCTCTTCAGACAAAAGCACATGAAAAATTACTAATTATTAAGTAATATATATAATTAAAACCCTGCATAAGTCAGATCTGTTCATTGGACCCAGTTCAAACTGGTAGGTAAATGTGGTCTTACAATATAACTAGAGCTTTACTTTTTACCTTCTATGTCTTAGTTGTTCATCATTAAAATACATAAATATAAAGTTAGTAAGTAAAAATATATTTCCCTACCATGCAAAGCAGCTAATAATATACATGACTGAGAGGTGTTAATTTATTATGATGGTACAAAATTTAAGTATACAATGAAAGAAATACTTGTGTATATATAGGTAGATCAAATGTATAAGCTAATTCTGTATATTTCCCAGTCACTTGAAACCAATTGCCTATAATGTTCAATTGCAAGGATAGTTCCTGGTATGGCTTGCCTGGGGTAAGGGTGAGGATTCAGCCTGGCTGGACACTAGATGTAAACCAAAGCTTCCCCTTCCTCAACTGAATAGGGGAGAAAGAATTGCAGTGAAAGACTTGCAGGTTGACAAGGACAGGGAAAGATCATGCACAAATTACTGCTTTGCCATGAACTTTATCCTGGGTTTCAGGAGTGTGGGATCCCTGCCACAGGAGATGGTCCTTCACAAATGTCTCCAGCATTAATCTTTCCCACAGGCTGCAGTTCTTCACAAACTTCCATGAGGTGCAGACCTTTAGGAATAGGCTGATCCAGCATGAGTCTCCTTGGGGTCACGTGTCTTACCAGCCAACCTTCTCCAGCATGGCCCTTTTCCTTCATGGGGCCCCAGGTCCTGCCAGGAGCATTCTCCACCACAGCCTTCCCATGGGATCACAGACTCCCTCGGGCATCCACCTGCTCCAGTGTTGGATCTTCCTCAGGCTGCAGGTATATCTCTGCACTTGGATCTCCAAAGGCCACAGGGGGACAGCCTGTTTCACCATGGGCTTCACCATGGGCTGCAGGGGAATCTCAGCTCCAGCAAGTGGATCACATCATCCTCATCCTCCTCCTCCTCCTCCTGCAGAGCTGTTTCTCTCATGAATTCTCACTCCTCTCTCAGGCTGTTTGCTCTTTACTCAGTAACTTTTCCTCCTTAACTCTGCTATCCCAAAGGTGTTACCACCGTCACTGATGGATGGGCTCAGCCTTGGCCAGTGTTGGGTCCACCTTGGCACTAGCTGGCATTGGCTGAACATGGAGAACATGGAGAAATCTTCTGCCAGCTTCTCACAGAAGCCACCCCTGTAGCTCCCCGCCTGCGTCAAAACCTTCCCATACAAACCAAATACACCAAATAACACTCTTCAGAATTACTTCCAAGTGTGTTCTGGGAGATACTGTAGAAGAAGGGGAATTCTTAATTAGAATGTGGCCATGCTGTTTGGAGAGTAGGAGAATTTAATAACATGAATGCAAGCTGTTCTATGCCAGCTGGCCTCAACAGCAAACAACAGTCCTAGACATATTTAATTTACTAGCCTAAATGTAGCTTTTGTGCTCTTCCACAGTGCCCGTGCAGCAGCATATTCCTTAGCAAAGAAAAATAAGCACCAATTTTTTTTACAGGGAAAAAGCCCCTATGTTCAATGACAACTGTACAGTTTTGTAGAGCAAAGGAATATATATCTTTCCTCAAGTAACATGATTCAACAACTCTGAAAATGAATACTAAGCACAGATATCCTAAGTGAAGACTGGGGTTTTCTTGAGATTTTGGCAGGATAATTGCATATTTATTGAAACAGTTATTATTAAATTCTTTAATGGGAAAAATTTGTTCCATCATTTATTCTTAGTCTAATTAAAGCCTTAACAGTCTAATTAAAACACAAGAAAAAGCTATTATTGATCTAATTACAATGATAGTAATATTCATAAACCATTAACACAGGGAAGATAGGGGCTTCCTGATATTAACCAGTTTTTCCTGAGATTAGGCTCATTACTCTTGCACCTCTGAGTCACAGCACCTTCAGGTTAATTCCTACCAAAGCATAGGGATAGGTAAAGAGAAGTCATCAGCTTCATTAGGTTTTTGCCAGGAAGATTATGAAAATTCCACTGTTCATAGTGGAAGTTTACCTATTTTGGGCTCTTGGGGTTCTTTTTATGGAGATTTTAATCACAGTTTTCTTAATTTTTTTTTTTTTTTTCTTTTTCTCCTTGGTTTCCTTGAAGAATTTGTCTGTTTACACTACCTAACTGTTATTTATAGCAGCATAGTACTTTGCAAAATGCTGTAAAGGGCTAATGTTGGGGTTTAAATCTATGTTTTGTTTGTTTAGGAGGGTTTTGTTTGTTTGGTTTGCTAAAGTTTTTTTTGTTGTTATTGTTTGTTTGTTTGATTTGGGTTTTTTGTTTGTTTGTTTGTTTTGTTTTGTTTTGTTGTTATAGTGTAGAATTTTAAGACCTTTACCATAGAGGATAATCTCAGAGTGAAGACAAGCCAAGATGGGCAATAGTCACCTTCTCCCAGATGATTGCTATAACAGTTAAAACTAACTCAGACTCAGACATTCCAGACAAGTCCTAAGGGCCTTCTTTGTCATGTCAATAGCATGACTGCAGTAGTAATAACAACATCATATTTCCTAGCCCCCCCAAAGTAGGAAAAAAACCAACTTCTGTATACTTTGGGGGCAGGAGTTCAAACTACAATGCTGAAAAGTAGGTTTCCTGTTGGCTCCAGGGAAAAAGAACAATATAAAAATATTTTTACTTTTATTATTTCTGTTTTCTCTTTCCTCAGTGTCTATAATGTAAAATTAATATGAAAATTTCACATAAAAATACAGCTCAAACTCTCTGATCTTAAATGCAGGGAAATCAATAGCTAATTTTTCATTTACATTCAAGTGTCTTAAATAAAAAGTTGCACTAACAACAAATAAGACTCCAACATTGTTGGGGAGATTAACTATAAGTCAAAAAATAAGATTTTGTATTTTGAAACCTCAGAATGATGAGCCTATGTGAATTAATAAGACATGTGAGTGTATACTTTCTTTCTGCTCATAATTAATTTTAAACTTTCTTGCTTCTAAACTCTTTTTCCATTTCCAGGACATCTGCTGCCTAAAAATCACAGCATAACAGCTCCAGACTTTCTCATTTTGTAATTAAAGAAAGCCTGGATTTTTAGGTCTTGCTGTGAAGATCACAGTATGTGTATTTATGAGTCTGGCATATCCCTCTCACTTACTAGCCTGGTTACAATTTTTTTATCTTCTCATAAGCTCAGAGCTGATAATTCACAGAGTGTTTGTGATGCTGTGAAGGGACCTAGTTCCTTAAAAAGCTGACCTTGGAATCACTTTTGAGGGACAGGATCTAAGACAGAGGGAAGACAGATTGTGAATCTCAACAAGACACACCACATGGATTATCCAAACAATCCACATTGGATCTAAAGTATAGACACCTATGACATCTGAGTCAGATTTTCTTTATGGCCAATAGGGAGAATTATATTTTTTATGCCAACTTAAGATACTATAGATACCATCTTGTATGTATTATACTAACTTATATCTAAAGCAGATTGCAGGGAATAATGACTGAAAAATTTGTTTCTCTTTGTTGAATGCTAAGGTCACCTAAAGTTGTTGACTGAGAGATAGATGTTTTTTCTATAGACCTTCAGATTCCTACTAGACTCTGGTACGGCCGAGCATCCCTGCATCCCTATTTTGTGCAAGTATGGTGTTGCTAAATTATTTGAGTGACACAAACTGCATTACATGATGGTTTCCCAGTTATTTCAGTGAACACAGCATGTTTTCTGGACAATTTAACCCAGTTTCCTATTCCTCATTCCATTTTCTCTTTTGTAAAAAATAAAATTACTTTTTACCTGTAAAACCAGAAGAAAAATTCAAGTTTATTTAGATATTTTCATTTCTTGTCAATTACTCAAAAACTTAAAAGTGATTAATGTTTTTCCTTCCACACTCTCTTTTAAATATTCCTACCAATTAAAAAAAAAAAACCCAAGGAATAACCCAAAATGTAACTTACATCAATTCTCCCACTAGAACATAATGACTAAGAACATGTAGTAAAAAAAAAAAAAAAAAAAAAAGGCAGTTTGAATTATTTTTTTTAAATTTTTCCATCTTTATATAATTAGAATCTAAGAGGAACTTTAGAAAGCCAATTTAATGATATTCTCTATGGGATCATATAAAGAATTGATAATGTTTGCCATTAACATTCAAAGCTATGTTTGATTTGGATTGTCGAAACAATGACAACAGTGAACGAATCTTCAATTTATCTTTCACAAAATTTTTAAGTACCCTCTGGAGATTTTCAGATATATTTAGAAACAAAAGCAAGATAGGATTTACCAAGAACCATTAACGTTAATTTTCTAAGTGGAATCTCTCAGCTACTGTCAGTTTCACCATGTAGATAAGTGTTCCAGCTGTATAGATTGTGATCATGTTCACCCAGTAGGTATGGGAAATAAGTAATCTGTATGTGTTGTCTGTGTGTGATCTGCTGCACTTTAGTAACAATCTCCAAGATGTTAATTCCTAGGAAACCTTTCCAGCAAAGCTCCATTCAGTGTCATAAACTACTCCATCCAAAAGTAGGAACAATTCCTTATATTTAACCCCAAATAAAGTTTATTCAGCAGTACTGCTTTTAAGTCATTACATAACAGCAAGAAAAGGTGCTCTGCTCTGTTGCCATGCAGTTTTCCTTCACACACTCTGTTCTTGTAAACAATGTGTGTTTGCATTCTTCTTCAGTGAGGAAGGCAAGCATCTGACTGACCAGTGAGGAAACCAATGGTGGTCAGGAGGTTTGACCATCCCTGTCCAATCCTTGAACATTTGTAGATGTCTTTATATAGACATGTTATGTAAATAAAGCTCTTTTCCTGCTCATGAGCCTGGAGTCAGGTGTGTGTCTCTCGCTCTGCTGTTGCTACGTCATCAGCGTAGCAACACTGCTCCCTTCCTATGCTGACAAGAAAATGAATTTCCTGTAGGGAAATAATATATTAGCAATAAGTTAATATATTTTGAAGGGGATAAGCATCTGAATTTGTAAGATCTAATTTTTTTTGGTAGATCAAGCCCAAATAATTCCAAATGTGTTGAAATCAATTTAAAATCCCCACCAGTTCCTTCTTTTCCTTATAGAGGTATCTTTTCCTCAGCTTTTTTTTGTTTGTTTCTTTGTTTGTTTGTTTTTGTTTTTGTTTTTTGTTTTTTGTTTGTTTTTTTAAATAAGTTTAGTTTTATTAAAGGCAGCTCATGATTAGCAGTATATAACACTCACCTAACAGGCATCATCATTGCTGGCTTAATCATTTATAAGGAATTAAAGAGACCATTTGCCTGTCTCAAACACTGTCAAGTCCACTGAATGAACTGTGGCAAGATAAGACACCACAATGGGAAGTTGAGATAAGCACAGAAGAAAGAACTTTGTGTCAGGAAGGAGCTAATTCCAGGCCTGACAGAGATGAGATCTGGTTAGCACATCCTGGTTAATGCATCCAGACAAAAATTATCACTATGGTAAACTGTGAGAAAGGAAGGAACTGCTCATACACACACATGCCACAAGTTTTGGGAATGGCATCTGTGACTGCTCTGTGGATACCTGGAACTTGGACTGTATAAAGGTGGCACCCCCCAGAAGAATGACTCCTGTACCTCCACCACCCAGAAGCCCAGGATGAAGAAGGACCAATGAGATCAACTGGATCCATGAGTGGTGATAAATAAAATCCATGTTATTGACTTCAGCATACAGTCTCATTTGAAGCTTAATGCAAAGGCATCTCTCACTAATTGGATAGTGCAGTAATAGCCTTAAACTGCCTCAAAGTGTCAGGAAATAAAAATAAAATTGTAGACCACTTTTCTTTTTTTGGCACATTGAGCATTTTGGAGGGCTGAAGACTACATGAAGTAAGTCATGCCCAGGCTTTTCAAATCTTCTTTACAATATTAATGCAAATACCTGAGAGTTTTGTACCATGTAGGGTCTCCCTCTATCGTATTGCTAAGTAATAAGAGAAATACAATGTGTTTCTAGCTGATTTTGTTATATTCAATATTTCTTTCTACAAGCATGATTTACTTGTCCTCAGCATCACTTTTCTATCTAAATTTTCTTTTCTTACTCTATAATTATTAAGATGTAGGAAATAAACATTGTTAAGGGATTTGAAGAAAGTCAATCCTCTGTGATCCCTAGAATTTACCAAGAATACAGCTGTTTTCAATCCCCAGATTGTTTTTGTGAGGCTTTCAAACTAATGCAGTTACAGAAACTGCTACTTTTAATTATATTCAAAATGCATGTGTGCGATAGGGAATCCAACAACAACATTGGCACCAAAGTAGTGTAAATTATTTCCTCAGAGTCTTGTGAGAGAACTCCTGTGCAGAATTAGGTATTAAACCTGAGGGGCTTTGTGTGCAAAACATTTCATAAAACAATTACAGCAATATAAGGAATGCTTTTTTGTAACCAAAGCAAAATTTATTATATCCTACACTTATCCTCCACTTCCATTACAGTTGTGGCCAAAATTCTTTTCACATAATTTAAACTTCTCATAGGATTTCATCTCTTCCCTTATAAGAACAAATTTTCCTCTGAGCATGGAAGACTAGAAAACAGAATTAAACCAGACATATAACTTTCTTCATTTGAAGACCTGCCAAAAAATGGTATTCAATATGACTTAAGAATACAGCGTAGATTTTATAGTAGAAGTAGTGATACTGAGAATAATCAGTCATGAATTCTGACATGTCATCATTCACATTCTGATCATTATGATATCCCAGGTAAGATGATGAAAGGTACACAATGGCTTATATGTAGGTGAGGAAATGGCAAAAATGGTATGTTTTTAAAGGCAAAAAATGAAATATGTCGTGGTAGTTTTCAACAATTCTTCTAAAGTAAATTTTAGAATCATAGAACCATTAAGGTTGAAAAAGACTTTCAAGATCATTGAGTCCAACCTTTTGAGATTTATTAACTTGTAGAAGGACATGGCTTACTGGTGGACTTAGATACTTTCAGATTTGTGGTTAGACTTAATGATCTCAAAGATCTTTTTCAACCTAAATGGTTCTGATTCCAAACCCAAACAAGGTTAATGCCATCATTCATCTTACATCATTCTCAGAAGTGTCCAAAGCTGGGTTGGATGGGGCTCAAAAAAATCTTTTCTAGTGAAAAAAGTCTCTTCACATAGCAGGGGACTTGGAATTAGAGGATCTTTAAGATCCCTTCTAACCCAAACTAATCTCTGATTCTGTAATCACATTCATTCATCAATATACGCTTTCTCCACCTTGGGAAAGTTATAACAAATTTGAGGAAGGTAATAGATATTTCTAAACCACAAAATACTATATTTCTCATTGCCATTTTGTAGCTGAGCATTTTTTGGTATCTCCTTGTGGAATGAGAATGGACTATAACATAAATATGCAGTAGAAACAGAAGAATGACCTGGAGACATTTTATATGTGTAACATTAGGAAATGATGAGTTTGAAGGCAAAGCACTGATGAATACTGAAACAATTAGATGAATGACCATAACTGAACACATAGGTGTATTTAATTCTCCTCAACAGTAAAGTTTAATGCAATAATTAAAATTTTGGTAAGGTTGTAAGCCTGTACACATATCCTTGTTTCTGACTAGGGAATGGGGAGAGGAGGGTGAAATTACCTACCACCTACTACAGTTTGCTTGTGTTTAAGATAAGCAAAATAATTATGTTAGGTAAACATTAAGGCCCGTGGGAAGAAAAACTCTAAAAGGAGGGTAAAAATAAAAGTACAAGACAAAACACATCTTCACAGCTGAGGATGCCAAAATGACCATTAGTATCACCTTATCTTTGCTTGTATATTCTACTTCTCTGTTTCAGAAAACTTTTAGAGACAGTAAATATATACAGGTTATTTTAGTGTTATTGTTTCCAAATATCATCCAGCAATGCTTCTGGGCATTGGAAAAACCATAAAAATAAAAATGCATGAGTTTGTGGGAAGACAAAGCTCCGTGGAACATGCTTCTGAAATTATTCTAGAGAAATTATAATTTTAAATTTTATTACTCCTTGACTGACTAACTGTGGAAAGTTCAAACAAAATGTAACAGTAACCTCCAATTGAAGTAGAAGAGGAATGTCAGTTATCAATCAAAAAAACAATCAAAAAGAACAACAAAAGTCTAGGGAATAAGTGTGCCAATAGTTCAGACAGTAATATTTGATTTAATAAGTGCAGGAAGATATCTTACAGCACATAGCAAACAGAGATGATATATGGTGCACCCAAAGCCTTGGAAAGTCAACATGGACTATATTTTTTCTGTTCATACAAAAGAGACAAACAAAACTACTCTCTGTCCACTTATCTATACACAATGGTGTAATTTAAAGGTTTGTTTTGTTTTTCTTCAAATTCCTTTTATATTTTTATTTTTTTTTTAATAATGTGTATCTTATATCCTGAAAGATATAAGAAGATTATATATTTATAATGTACAATATACAACGGAAGATATACAATATACAACAGAAGATTTTTATTGCTCTCTTCTGGGTAATTTTTACCTGAAAACTAATGCTATCACTAAAAAAAAGCAAATGCTGTGTTGCATCTCTATTCCCTCAGCTTTTACCTTCCAAGTCTTCTTTTAAAATGACATATAAAGGCTTCTATACACAGAACTGCTTTCAATATATGTAAATTCAGTAAATTTTATTGAATCTTCAAATCTGAAAGAATCATGATATATATATACCTGTAAGACTGAGTTACAATTTTTAAATGCACTCTTATCTTTCATTTTTACTTTAATTTTAAAACAGCTGACTATTTCCCATTATATTGAAGATATTCTCCAGCTACCAGAGGCCTGTGATTACAAGGTATGTATCAACTGTATAGGAAACTTGACAGTTTGCTTTAGTCTGCAAAACCGCCCACATTACCTAGTTTGAAACACTATCTAATTTGAGATATTTCAGTAATAACAAAACACTTTGCCTGCAGTTTTTTTCATTATTTTTTTCTATTCTTTCATGAATGAGTCCCGTGAATCCTGGGGTTTGAGGAGGTTTTTGGGGGATTTAGTTTTTTATTTGTTTGTTGTGTTTATTTTGGTTTGGGGTTTTCTTTGTTTTGTTTTGTTTTGATTTTCTTTTCTGAAGCCTGTTAATTTATTCAATTCTTTAAAATTAAATACCAATTTTAGCTTTTTTTTTTTTTTTTTTTCCCTTGCATTCTGATATCTGTTTCTGAATGTGACAAATGTTTTATTTGGAAGGAAAATTTTCCTCACCAAAATTGATGTCAAAGAACTTGCCCTAAAATTTAATAGGATTTTTTTTTAACTAAATACAAATAGATCATTAAAGTAAGTACAAGAAAACATAAAATTTTTCTTTTTTTTCTTTT